>JASTWP010001146.1:0-88047 GCA_030770255.1 Temnothorax ravouxi
TTTGCCATTTATGTAAAAAGTATGTACACGCGTTACCTCAATGCTCTTTACCATTCGGAGATGTTGAAGAAGGTTATGATCAACCACGCGTATGTATTGAATGTAAAGCTAACGTACCAAACATAAAAGACATTTTGGCAAGTCGCGAAGTAGAGAATTGGCGTGGATTCGGACAGGAACAGGTGAAATCAAGGAAACGTGATGCGTTATATCTTGGAAAAAATCCGCATAAAATAATAGATGCCCTAAAATGTAAAAAAGCTGCAAGAGTACCTATTATGAAAAATGGTAATAATATCTCATTAAAGGCATTAAAAATTCACAATAACAATTATACTGTCGCTAATACTTGCGCGTTTGACAGTATTTTCCAAATATTACTTGCAGCAGGACATGACTTACATCATATTTTGCAATACATGGAAGAAAGAGTAGAAACAAATTTATTTTTTAAATTAATTGACCATACCATAAAAAATGGAATTAGTCAAAATGTTTACAAAATGCGTGCACAAATACTTCTAGATCATTTCCCGACATCTGATGTCGGTGGATGTAAATATATCAATTGTGAGACAAACGTAGGCTATTTGGCTGGCATCTTATTTAAAGAAAGCCCCAGTTTTAAAGAGACGTCCCAGTGCAATCTTGGTTGTCCGCCACGATCCAAAAAGTTTCCTGTAATTCAAATTGAAGAAGCAAAAATTACAAGTTGTACAAATTTTGATGACATTGTTAAACAAAGCGTACTTTTAGAAGGAGAACATCCTTGTTGCACAAAACGCTGTACTGGATTTGAAAAAACAAAGCTATCTGAAACAGGCAAGTGATTTAAAATATTCAACTCATTATTGGGCGTAAATTAAACAAATAATTACAGCAGCATACTTTATGTCTAGTCTAAGCCATCAAAAATAATCTTCACTTTTAACTTTTCACAAGATTTTATGCTCCGACTTTATTGCAAAGAAATATAAAACTAATTCTCTCTTCGTCCATTTCAGAAAAATTATCTAATAGCACAAAATAATATTATTCGTTTTTTTTCCAGGAGATATTATTATTTTCGATATATACACAGTCAGTACATCAGTCAGTCAAGTAAAGATGACAAACATTAGCAAAATTTGTACAAATCCATTAAATAGGATCAAGTACAAATTAATTGGAGTAGTATCCCATAAGAAACCAATGGTAACACGAAACATTAAAATTCCCGGACACTACACAGCTATTTGTCTAAGAGCGGGGACATGGGTCGAATACAATGACTTAGACAAAAAAGAAACATCTATTAAAGAGAATGCCAAAATAACACCTGCATTACTAGTTTATGCCAAAGACATGTAAATGTTCGTACCTTAAATAAACACCATTTTCTAGGCTTCTATATTTCTTCTATAACATCTTTTTTTGTTATTAATGGTTTATAAGTATATTTATATTAAGTTATAAGTATTTTTATAAAGTATTATAAAAACTTTATATTTATAAAACCTTATAAACAATTTATGTTCATAAAGAAACTGTGTACAAAATTTGAAACTCTATATTTTTGCGGTACAAATTATCCTGAATCGAGTCTACAACTAGCGATTGATTCTGCTGATGAGAAAGAGTACTTTACTCTTGAGACTGTTAGACATCGGGGGTAGTTTTTTATCAAACGGCTAGGGTACAAAATCTGAAACTTTATATTTTTACGGTACAAATTATCCTGAATCGAGTCTACAACTAGCGATTGGTTCTGCTGATGAGAAAGAATACTTTACTTCTGAGACTGTTAGATATCGGGGGTAGTTTTTTATCAAACGGATGGGGTACAAAATCTGAAACTTTATATTTTAACGGTACAAATTATCCTGAATCGAGTCTACAACTAGCGATTGATTCTGCTGATGAGAAACAGTACTTTACTCTTGAGACTGTTAGGGATCGGGGGTAGTTTCTTATCAAACGGCTAGGGTACAAAATCTGAAACTTTATATTTTTGCGGTACAAATTATCCTGAATCGAGTCTACAACTAGCGATTGATTCTGCTGATGAGAAAGAGTACTTTACTCCTGAGACTGTTAGATATCGGGGGTAGTTTTTTATCCAACGGCTAGGGTACAAAATCTGAAACTTTATATATTTGCGGTACAAATTATCCTGAATCGAGTCTACAACTAGCGATTGATTCTGCTGATGAGAAAGAGTACTTTACTCTTGAGACTGTTAGGGATCGGAGGTAGTATTTTATCAAACGGCTGAGGTACAAAATCTGAAACTTTATATTTTCGCGGTACAAATTATCCTGAATCGAGTCTACAACTAGCGATTGATTCTGCTGATGAGAAAGAGTACTTTACTCTTGAGACTGTTAGGGATCGGGGGTAGTTTTTTATCAAACGGCTGGGGTACAAAATCTGAAACTTTATATTTTCGCGGTACAAATTATCCTAAATTGATTCTACGAGTATTAATTGATTCTGCTGATAACAAAGGGTACTTTACCCTTGAGACTGTTAGATATCGGAGGTAGTTTTTTATCAAACGGCTAGGGTACAAAATCTGAAACTTTATATTTTCGCGGTACAAGTTATCCTAAATTGATTCTACGAGTATTAATTGATTCTGCTGATGAGAAAGAGTACTTTACTCTTGAGACTGTTAGATATCGGGGGTAGTTTTTTATCAAACGGCTAGGGTACAAAATCTGAAACTTTATATTTTCGCGGTACAAATTATCCTAAATTGATTCTACGAGTATTAATTGATTCTGCTGATAAGAAAGGGTACTCTACTCTTGAGACTGTTAGGAATCGGGGGTAGTTTTTTATCAAACGGCTGGGGTACAAAATCTGAAACTTTATATTTTTGCGGTACAAATTATCCTGAATCGAGTCTACAACTAGCGATTGATTTTGCTGATGAGAAAGAGTACTTTACTCTTGAGACTGTTGGGTATCGGGGGTTGCTTTTATCAAACGGCTGGGTACAAAATCTGAAACTTTATATTTTTACGGTACAAATTATCCTGAATCGAGTCTACAACTAGCGATTGATTCTGCTGATGAGAAAGAATACTTTACCCTTGAGACTGTTAGATATCGGGGGTAGTTTTTTATCAAACGGATGGGGTACAAAATCTGAAACTTTATATTTTAACGGTACAAATTATCTTGAATCGAGTCTACAATTAGCGATTGATTCTGCTGATGAGAAACAGTACTTTACTCTTGAGACTGTTGGGGATCGGGGGTAGTTTTTTATCAAACGGCTGGGGTACAAAATCTGAAACTTTATATTTTTGCGGTACAAATTATCCTGAATCGAGTCTACAACTAGCGATTGATTCTGCTGATGAGAAAGAGTACTTTACTCTTGAGACTGTTGGGTATCGGGGGTTGCTTTTTATCAAACGGCTGGGGTACAAAATCTGAAACTTTATATTTTTACGGTACAAATTATCCTGAATCGAGTCTACAACTAGCGATTGATTCTGCTGATGAGAAAGAATACTTTACCCTTGAGACTGTTAGATATCGGGGGTAGTTTTTTATCAAACGGATGGGGTACAAAATCTGAAACTTTATATTTTAACGGTACAAATTATCTTGAATCGAGTCTACAATTAGCGATTGATTCTGCTGATGAGAAACAGTACTTTACTCTTGAGACTGTTGGGGATCGGGGGTAGTTTTTTATCAAACGGCTGGGGTACACAATCTGAAACTTTATATTTTCGCGGTACAAATTATCCTAAATTGATTCTACGAGTATTAATTGATTCTGCTGATAACAAAGGGTACTCTACTCCTGAGACTGTTAGGGATCGGGGGTAGTTTTTTATCAAACGGCTGGGGTACAAAATCTGAAACTTTATATTTTCGCGGTACAAATTATCCTAAATTGATTCTACGAGTATTAATTGATTCTGCTGATAACAAAGGGTACTTTACCCTTGAGACTGTTAGATATCGGAGGTAGTTTTTTATCAAACGGCTAGGGTACAAAATCTGAAACTTTATATTTTCGCGGTACAAGTTATCCTAAATTGATTCTACGAGTATTAATTGATTCTGCTGATGAGAAAGAGTACTTTACTCTTGAGACTGTTAGGTATCGGGGGTAGTTTTTTATCAAACGGCTGGGGTACAAAATCTGAAATTTTATATTTTTGCGGTACAAATTATCCTAAATCGATTCTACGAGTAGTGATTGATTCTGCTGATAAGAAAGAGTACTCTACTCTTGAGACTGTTAGGGATCGGGGGTAGTTTTTTATCAAACGGTTGGGGTACAAAATCTGAAACTTTATATTTTTGCAGTACAAATTATCCTGAATCGAGTCTACAACTACCGATTGATTCTGCTGATGAGAAAGAGTACTTTACTCTTGAGACTGTTGGGTATCGGGGGTTGTTTTTTATCAAACGGCTGGGGTACAAAATCCGAAACTTTATATTTACGTAGTACAAATTATCCTGAATACAGTTTACAAGTAGCGATTGATTCTGCTGATTAGAAAGAGTACTTTACTCTTGAGACTCATAGGACTGAGTTCTATTAGGGGCTGTTTGAAGCTGAAGGGATGAATATATTAAGTTTATTTGTATGGTACAAATTAGTACAAATTCAGTCCTTCAAATTTCTGTATTTAAAATCCTTTTTTTATTTTTTTTTCTTGTGGTCTTTCTAGCTTAATTCTAAAGTAGCAGCGCCACGATTTTCTCCGAAACGGCACGAGGTACAAAATTGTTACTAGTGGTACAAATTAGTACAAAAAAAGTACTAAATATTCCGATAGGTCCGGTTTGATTCTGCCCATTTGGTCCTGCTAGCTTAAAAGAGGTGAAATTTCATTTAAGTCATTGTTAATTTTTGTTACAATGTCTCTTGAGAGTCGACAATGGGTCCGTTTCTCAATAAGAAAGGACAAAAATCGCTTAAAAACTCCTAAATCTATGAGATGCATAGGATCCAATCGAAATTGCGACACCATTCCTGTATTTATTCTTTCCAAAGGAGAATTACCCGTATGATGAAGTGGATTCTCTTTCCTTCGAAAACTTTTCCGTTCGCAGTTCACAGTCCAGATTTTCAAATATTATCCTATTGTGAAACTACTCGCCTTTTACTATGCATTTCTCACATCTAAAGTGAGAATTATGTGGCACGCACTGCTTTACAAAGCTACGAGCAGGTGCATCTAGAATATAGTTTCTAATACGAAATGGAAATACTGTGCCATTGCGTTTTAAACCATTCTCTGTAAGCTCTCTAACTTCAATAATATATTTATGAAGATAAGCTTCTAAATCGCTTGGTTTTCCCGTACCATAAAAAACACCAATGATAAATGGATGCTTTTCGTGCACAAATTTTCCAAGTATTGGCCAAAATTGTTTTTTAGAATCCTTATAAAGAGGTATTCCATCTATATTGACGTCCATAATAATCTGGTCATTATCAGTCAGATATTGGTCATTTAGTCTCTGTTCAATATTAGGTTTTATATCTTTGTACCACATAAGCCCTGTTCCAATAACTTGTAAGAAAACCGTACGGGGAGTTTTGAGAAGTGTTTTGTACGAATTTGGATGAAAAGGAAAAATAGGCTTCAATATTTTCAAGATACCATCTACTTTTCTTTTAGAAACATTAAGAAGTCCCCATTTCTTAAGTTCTGTCAAAATATATAACTCGGTTTCTTCTTTATTTTGAAAAGCAGGAGTAGTGAGGTTATTTTCTAATTCATTGCAATTAATATTTGTATGACTGCTATTCCTATCAGGACTGTCATCTCTATCAGAACTGCAAGCATGTTCTAATTCTATATTAGCAGTAGCCACATCATCATTGACATTAATAAAACATTGTTCTGGAAGAGTGGCAATGCTATCATTGGAAGAATGACTACATTCAAGTTCCTGATCTATACAGAGTTGGAGGTCCTGATGCACAATATTTTCTGCTTTTGAACGGATAAAAGCCTGATAAATGCGATTTTCTGCTTTAATCTTATATTTTCGAGGAACTTTTTTCTTGCAAAGATTCAGCGGCTAGAAAATTTAAGATATTAATATGTTAATCATTGAACACAAGATTCATAAGAATACTGAATATCTAAGACACGTATATATATGTTGTATTATAAAGTCTTGTACAAATAAGAGATTTATCAAAGACTTGATTGGTCTATTAACTTGCTAGCATAAAATAAAACTTTATACTGTGACGCAAGAATGTTTAGGCATTCTTAATAATTATTATATTTATGTAACAATATAATAAGTTTTCTAACCTTGAAAACGTCATTTTCTATAATCAAAAACGCTTTTTTCACAATTTTATAATATCATAGAAATATTAATTGAGTGACATATACATTTCTTAAGAAACTAAGAGCCTTAATTTAATCTAAACATTTATCATAAGTGATTTAATACTGCTTTCAAGAAATAAACTCACCGGTTTCATGATAATATCCACTCGAATCTACTGCAATCACGATGATATGCAATTCTTTTCTTCACTTTGACTGTCCTCAGAATATTTTAAATTGCAATGCCCAACGTCTATAACATAAACTCCGTGACAAATATTTTCATGTGACTAAAAGGCTGCATTCCGAAATTCACTGCCAGTACTGAAAATCCATAATATACGTAACCTGATTGTAGATTTTTAGTACTGGTAGTATATATCGGAACGCAGCATGGGAGGGCGCGAGGACCGGGAAACGGATCTGAATGAAACTTATTCCTATAATAACCCTTCACTAACAGTAAAACATAGTAAAGCGCTAGCGCGCAACTCTCAGCCGTTTTCGAGATAAAAATTCGTGGAAATTTTGCGACGCTAGTCTACCGGTTCGCTAGCGCAGAGCTTCGACGAAGCGGCGTAGCCCGGGTTCGATTCCCGTCGATCTTTTGCAAAAATTTTTTTTTTACTTTATTTTTTTCTTTATTAGCATTAATAATAAAAATGTTAAATTGAAGCAAAATAAATAAATTTAATAATTTTAACAAGAAATAAGCAAAATAAAGGGAAATGCTTACCTTACCTTTACAAAATGTTTTCAATACACAGTAATTAATAATAATTATTTCTCGCTGCTTCATACGTTATAAATAAATTTGAGGACAATGATTAATTGTAAGTTGGAACACTTTTGAAATAATAAAACATAATGAACTATTTTTTATACTATTTAATCAATGAACAAGAATAAAAGAAAGAAATATATATATATATACTGATATTATATGGAAATATATTGTTTTTCTGCAGAAGGCTTTTAATGAAACTTATTGATTGTCACTTTCGATGCCCTGCGGATATCGTTCACAATGTCCTGCATGATAATTATCGTAAAAACATTTAAAACAAAGATATATCATACACCAGGCACATTTTATAAAAGAAATTTCTTTACAGACGCTACAGCATTTTTGCTTCCCAAGCGTTATTGGAAAGCAGATTTCGTTGACGTTTGAAAAAAAGGTTCTCTCTTCCACTAATTTTGCAGCATACCAGGCATATTTTATCATATTTGTGAAAGAAGGAGCGCTTAATTGGTGGTGAACTAGAGAATGAATTTTTATAGCATCTTCACGAGATGCTATTTCCCTTTGTTCTTTTATTAACGCTGGAGCATTTTGCAACCTTTTTATCAATACCTGTCGGTAAAAATAAACGTCGCAAGGCTGACAAAACGGGGTGCATTTTCCAGGTATAACTTTGAGGGTGCACGTTGCATCCCCCCCGTCATTTCCGAAAACTTCGTCATGCAAAGTAGCATCAGTCTGTCCTCCCCAAGAATCAATAATTAGAAGAAAATTGTTGTCTGTTACGTACGGTTTTAATGTTGTTTCTAAATACTTTTTGTATAAATCTTTTGTTAATTTACCCGATTTCGAGCAAGTAACGACAACATTTCCAAATTCTGCTGTTAATTTTTCAACAGTTTTTGATACTGTAGGACCAAATTTGTTTGTTGGTTCCTGCATGCACAAATAAACATGTGGGAGCAACTTTCCGGATGCAGTTAGACTGTATTGTGCTGTATACGAATGCGTAATTTTATTTATATTTTTCTGTACGAATACTGTTTTTACTCCTTGGAATTCAAGTGATCTATTGTAAGTAGTTTGGTAATTGCACCCCGTTTGGTCAGTATTAATGACAAAATCCAAATTAAAGTTCGGAATTATATTTTTAGTTTGTATCTGGAATCTTTCTGCTGATTGTAATGTTTCGTCCAGAGTAGCGACGTCTTTGTGGCTGACATATTTCGTTATTTTGCGTTGTTTTATTTTATGTCTCCGCTTAAATACTTTCACCCATGTAGGACTAGCTTGAAAAGTAAAATTTGCAGATTGAAAAGGAGCAGCAGCTGCTAATGCCCATTGTTGCAAGGTCCTTGTTGTTACCTGTCAATATTTTATTGTATTTATTGTTACAAAATTTATTACGTTATATATATATTATATATATGAAATGCTTATGCATTTTTGTTATTTTACCTGCTCGTAACAGTTTCTTGCTTCTTTAAAGCGTTCGAAAGTTTCAGCATCATTTGTTTGTAATTTATCCATTCTCGTTCCGCCACTTTTCACATCTGCTTTCCATTGTATTAAATAATCCTTCCTTTTTAAACGACTCGCACCTCTTCTTTGCAGAGTCTTTAAGTTCCAATGCGGATGTGCTTCAGCAAGAGCAACAACTTTTGCTTTATATTCCAAGGGTATATAATCGTCGGAAGGCTCTTCATAATCAGCCGGATCATAATCCTCATCTTCTGTTGGATCGTCTTTGCACTATCAAGAAGTAAAATATAATTCGTGGTTTTTTATAATTAAAAAATTATTAAATCAACAAAGGTTAAAGAAATTGCAACATACCTCTTCGTACAATCCTTCATCATTACTATCTTCGTATAAAATGAGATCTTCGTCTGCCATTACATAGTTTTCATTTATTATATCAATAATAGCACTGGAAAAGCACTCTGCCATAGTCATCGACACAGAACTTATTCTTTTGGGAGGTTCTTTTGTTAATAGATCGTTACTTTCATATATAGAATTTGCGTATAAAAGAGCATTGGTAAACTCTCCTTTAAAATCTTCGTCCAGAAATGATCTTTCTCCCATAGATTCAACGTCTTTCTTACTTGTTGAAGGTCCTGACTCCTCCATTATTTTTGTTGTTAAACTCTCTTACAATTCGTAGGAACAGCTAGCACTAACTGACGCGACGCTCACTCTGCTTATGACGCTCGGCGAAAGATTTCGTCAGAAGTAACGGTTGTAGCTTACGTCACAAAGGGATATAGTTTGGAGGGGGACTCACCACCAAGAGCGTTCAAGAAAGAAAGATACGTTCTTTATTCGAAATAAGTCTGACAAAAAATTCTCATCGCGTTTCAAAAGTGCTCTCGTTTTAAATAAATTTGAGGACAATGATTAATTGTAAGTTGGAGCACTTTTGAAACGAGATGAGAATTTTTTGTCAGACTTATTTCGAATAAAGAACGTATCTTTCTTTCTTGAACGCTCTTGGTGGTGAGTCTCCCTCCAAACTATATCCCTTTGTGACGTAAGCTACAACCGTTACTTCTGACGAAATCTTTCGCCGAGCGTCATAAGCAGAGTGAGCGTCGCGTCAGTTAGTGCTAGCTGTTCCTACGAATTGTAAGAGAGTTTAACAACAAAAATAATGGAGGAGTCAGGACCTTCAACAAGTAAGAAAGACGTTGAATCTATGGGAGAAAGATCATTTCTGGACGAAGATTTTAAAGGAGAGTTTACCAATGCTCTTTTATACGCAAATTCTATATATGAAAGTAACGATCTATTAACAAAAGAACCTCCCAAAAGAATAAGTTCTGTGTCGATGACTATGGCAGAGTGCTTTTCCAGTGCTATTATTGATATAATAAATGAAAACTATGTAATGGCAGACGAAGATCTCATTTTATACGAAGATAGTGATGATGAAGGATTGTACGAAGAGGTATGTTGCAATTTCTTTTTCCTTTGTTGATTTAATAATTTTTTAATTATAAAAAACCACGAATTATATTTTACTTCTTGATAGTGCAAAGACGATCCAACAGAAGATGAGGATTATGATCCGGCTGATTATGAAGAGCCTTCCGACGATTATATACCCTTGGAATATAAAGCAAAAGTTGTTGCTCTTGCTGAAGCACATCCGCATTGGAACTTATAGACTCTGCAAAAAAGAGGTGCGAGTCGTTTAAAAAGGAAGGATTATTTAATACAATGGAAAGCAGATGTGAAAAGTGGCGGAACGAGAATGGATAAATTACAAACAATTGATGCTGAAACTTTCGAACGCTTTAAAGAAGCAAGAAACTGTTACGAGCAGGTAAAATAACAAAAATGCATAAGCATTTTATATATATAATATATATATAACGTAATAAATTTTGTAACAATAAGTACAATAAAATATTGACAGGTAACAACAAGGACCTTGCAACAATGGGCATTAGCAGCTGCTGCTCCTTTTCAATCTGCAAATTTTACTTTTCAAGCTAGTCCTACATGGGTGAAAGTATTTAAGCGGAGACATAAAATAAAACAACGCAAAATAACGAAATATGTCAGCCACAAAGACGTCGCTACTCTGGACGAAACATTACAATCAGCAGAAAGATTCCAGATACAAACTAAAAATATAATTCCGAACTTTAATTTGGATTTTGTCATTAATACTGACCAAACGGGGTGCAATTACCAAACTACTTACAATAGATCACTTGAATTCCAAGGAGTAAAAACAGTATTCGTACAGAAAAATATAAATAAAATTACGCATTCGTATACAGCACAATACAGTCTAACTGCATCCGGAAAGTTGCTCCCACATGTTTATTTGTGCATGCAGGAACCAACAAACAAATTTGGTCCTACAGTATCAAAAACTGTTGAAAAATTAACAGCAGAATTTGGAAATGTTGTCGTTACTTGCTCGAAATCGGGTAAATTAACAAAAGATTTATACAAAAAGTATTTAGAAACAACATTAAAACCGTACGTAACAGACAACAATTTTCTTCTAATTATTGATTCTTGGGGAGGACAGACTGATGCTACTTTGCATGACGAAGTTTTCGGAAATGACGGGGGGGATGCAACGTGCACCCTCAAAGTTATACCTGGAAAATGCACCCCGTTTTGTCAGCCTTGCGACGTTTATTTTTACCGACAGGTAAAGAATTTGATAAAAAGGTTGCAAAATGCTCCAGCGTTAATAAAAGAACAAAGGGAAATAGCATCTCGTGAAGATGCTATAAAAATTCATTCTCTAGTTCACCACCAATTAAGCGCTCCTTCTTTCACAAATATGATAAAATATGCCTGGTATGCTGCAAAATTAGTGGAAGAGAGAACCTTTTTTTCAAACGTCAACGAAATCTGCTTTCCAATAACGCTTGGGAAGCAAAAATGCTGTAGCGTCTGTAAAGAAATTTCTTTTATAAAATGTGCCTGGTGTATGATATATCTTTGTTTTAAATGTTTTTACGATAATTATCATGCAGGACATTGTGAACGATATCCGCAGGGCATCGAAAGTGACAATCAATAAGTTTCATTAAAAGCCTTCTGCAGAAAAACAATATATTTCCATATAATATCAGTATATATATATATATTTCTTTCTTTTATTCTTGTTCATTGATTAAATAGTATAAAAAATAGTTCATTATGTTTTATTATTTCAAAAGTGCTCCAACTTACAATTAATCATTGTCCTCAAATTTATTTATAACGTTTGAAGCAGCGAGAAATAATTATTATTAATTACTGTGTATTGAAAACATTTTGTAAAGGTAAGGTAAGCATTTCCCTTTATTTTGCTTATTTCTTGTTAAAATTATTAAATTTATTTATTTTGCTTCAATTTAACATTTTTATTATTAATGCTAATAAAGAAAAAAATAAAGTAAAAAAAAAATTTTTGCAAAAGATCGACGGGAATCGAACCCGGGCTACGCCGCTTCGTCGAAGCTCTGCGCTAGCGAACCGGTAGACTAGCGTCGCAAAATTTCCACAAATTTTTATCTCGAAAACGGCTGAGAGTTGCGCGCTAGCGCTTTACTATGTTTTACTGTTAGTGAAGGGTTATTATAGGAATAAGTTTCATTCAGATCCGTTTCCCGGTCCTCGCGCCCTCCCCTGTAAGGAAAATCATGATACATAACCTGTAGAACGGTCATAACTTTTAGGAATAAATATCTACTTACTATGAATAGCAAACAAATGCTTTGTCCTTGAAACAATATTTCAGTTTTTCCCAGCACGAAATTGTATATTATATATAGGACACCAACGTGAACTAATATGTAGCGCGCAGAGCTGCGTTATAATGACTCATGGCACGTGGACCCGCCGTGCCGCTGTGCTGAAGTGAGAGAGATACAAGAACGCACCCAAGAGCTGCGCAAAAATAGTGCGCACACGCTGCAAAATGTTCGGCATCACGAAAAGTCATATTCTTATCATGATGGTGTCATTTTTATTAAAAAAAGATTTTATGTGCGTATAATATAAAGTTCAAGTACTAATGTGTAATTATGAATATCGGAAACAATCTAAGTGTAAATCATTGCAAAACATTTAAAATAACATATTAAATTTCAAAATCATAATTTAATCAATTTTTCGTCATAATACAAAAAATGACTGTTTGCAATCATTTTTTCATCATTTTGACGTCATTTTGACTTTTTCTTGACTTTTTGTTCTCCTTGGGAGCCTACCTTCCATTCTCTCCTCTCTCTTCTCTCTCTCCCTATCTCTCCTTTCCACCAATTTATCCTCGTCTATTTTCACTCCTAAGCTGTTTCCAGCCTTTCTCCTCGCCTCTATCACCCGCCATTTCTCCTCTTCGTCTTTTAATTTCACCAAGAGCGTTATCCATGCTCCTCTCTGCCCCACTACGCACACCTCTCTCACCGTAACCCTTATCCTCAGTCCTTCCGCAAACACCTCCTTCACCTTCTCCCAATGCGAACCCTTGTCTCCCCATACCTCCTTCTCCGCCCTTAGGATTACGTTCCTTTTCCTTTGTTCCTCCTCGCTTCTCTCACCCACTCCTGCCACAGTATATACAGTAGCGCAACTCCTCTGATTTCGTGTTGGCCAAAACGGATTGCGCATGCGCGAAATAAAGCACTACCTCTGTCTCTTTTCTTCTTACTGTCTTTCCTTTTCTAACGGATTTAGAGGCACATTTAAATGCTAAGGCGTTAAAGTGATATAGACAGCTATTGATTGACTTGATAAAAGTCGGAAAAAAATTGTGTGAAGTGTGTGATTGTAAAGTATGTGATTGTGAAGAGATTTGTGAAGTGATTGTGAAGTGATTTGTGTATTGGAAGTATAGGAAGGAAAGTTAACCTGTATAAATTTTTATACAGGTTTTCTTTTCTTTGAGAGCACTTTGATCTTAGCTTTGTTTCAGATTTTTTGCTACAAGAAAGAAATTAGAAAATGGAAAAAACTATTAAAAGCGTTAAAAGAGAAACTCATTGGTGTGCAGTGACAGGATGTATGAGCACCATAAATGTGGAAAAACAACACTTCTTCCTTTTTCCAAATGAACATGATGGGTACAATACTATTTTAATAATTGTTTACATCATTATTTCATTATTTGCGTAATTTAATTAATTATTCTGACATATACAGGTGGTTGGCATGGGTTCAAGCATGCAGAAGATTGGATTTAATACCAAAAGGCCCCGAGTATGCTCACCGCAATTGTCGATTGTGCCATGTACATTTTGAGGAAAATCAATATAAAATCGTCAAAAGTCGAGCTCGCCTTCATCCAGATGCTGTACCAACAAGATGTTTAGAGTTCACTAATAATAAGTAAGTTTTTATTTATATTAGTTTTAATTACTCTTTATTTGGAAAATCTAGTTTTGTGATACTTCAGAATATTTTTGATAGTAATATAAAATAATTAAACATATATTATTTTACAGCAGTACTACAGCTTCTACAGTATCAACGGATGTAATAGTATCAATGGAAAATGAAAACAATAATGTGTAAGCTATTTTTGCATTTATTATAAAAATATTAGAAAAATTAAATTTAAATTAACACATAACTCAAATCAACTTTTTTCCAGTAGCACAATAATGGACAACGATGAGTGTTACGCCTTGAACATTGAACAACACATGTCAATGGACACTGTACAAGAAGAAACAAGGTGCGTCAAATAAAAAAAAAAATATATAGGGAAAAAAGGCTCTTGTCCTAGGTCCTTCTCTCCGTCCACCATAAAAAGAATTTATAGTGAAAAGGATAAGAGGCTACAAGGGCCCGCAAGGATCCTGTAAAATTTCAGTCTGCTTCAGTCTGCTGGTAGCAACCAAATGCAGAAGTACTCAAATCGATGAAGAATTTAACATATCAAAAAATTAAGAAATATATTTACAACTCGTTTTTCTATATTTAAATTTATATTTTATAACATATAGTTGACTTCAAAGAAGATGTATGAATTTTGCTTCCTCATAGAGGAAGCTTTGTTTTTGTGAATTTCGTACATGAACCTTTGATTGGGCATAAAGTTGGGTCTAGTCAACCAAATTTAAATGAATTATATATGAAATAGGGGTAGAAGAAACCAACGAAGAGATTGGTTTTTGAGTTTTTTCTGCCAATATGTTCAGATTGTTGTAAAACATCGAAATATCGCCTAAAAATCGCCTGTCCGTGTGTGTGTGTGTATGTGCAGATTTAATGTCTGTGGTTGCACTAACTTCCGCAAATATTGAGATATCGGGCTGTTTTTTTTTTAATCGATAGAGTATCATTCAAGGAAGGTTGGTATTGAATTTGGCGATGATCGGTAAAGGAATTCTTTTTTAAAAAAATTTTGAATTATTTTAGAAATGTTCGTGGTTGCTCTAACTTTTGCAAATTTGGACATATCGATCTATTTCTACTTTTATTATATTTTCTAGTCTTTTCTACCCCTATTTTATATATAATTTTTTAAGATTTGGTTGATTAGACCCAACTTTATACGTGATCAAAGGTTCATAATTTTGCTCGCATATAAAGCTAAGTCTAATCAACCGAATTTAAAAGAATTATATATAAAATAGGAGTAGAAAAAACTGATGTGAAAATTGTTTTTTGAGTTTTTGATGCCAAAGTATCGCTTATGTTCAAAAACGTCGAAAAATCGTAGAGTATCATTAAAGGTAGGTTGGTGTTGAACCTCAAATTTGAAATCAGCCAAATCTTAACGAATTATATATGAAATAGGGGTAGAAAAAACTGAAGAATATAAAAGAATTATTAAAAATTGCTAATAATAAAGGGGTTATCGATTTTTGTTTAAAAAAACACTCAAATTTACCAAAATTTTTATAACTTAAGAACTGATTAACCAAATTTTAAAGAATTATATATAAATTAAGGGTAAAAAAAACTGAAGAATATAATAGAATTAATAAAATCTGCTAATCTATTGGATAATCCGAATTTAAAGTTTATATATGATTGTATATAATCATACATAATCTACATAGATAAATGCTTCTTATATATGATTTATAGCAGCTTCTTCTATGAGGAAGCCAAAAGAAATAAATACTGATAAGTATACATCGAATAAAATAAAAGCTTCATCATAAAAGCAATGTGTAGGTTTCTACTTGCACACTTAAAAACTATGAAGAAGCAATGTACAAGTTTCCACTTGAACGCTTTAAAACTATGAGGAAGCAATGTGCAAGTTTCTACTTGCACACTTTTGGCACACAGCTTTTCTTTAGGCTTCCTTCCTGTTTTTCAATATGAAAGTAAAAATTGCAAACAAATAAACATATAAACAAAAAAAGAATTTTTCACTTGAATTTTTACATTATTATTACTCCTTTTCTTTTATATTTTTTCAGTTATTCTAATGATGTGTATAAAATGGTCTACATGTCTACAATTAACTTATTAGAAAAACGTGTCCAATTCAAAAATTAAAATACATTTATAATAATAAAATTCAGAATAAGACTTTAATATCATAAGATAAAAAAGCTGTCATCAACAATAGTTGATTGTAATAGTACTACATTATATAAGACTTTATCTTCTTTGAAGTTAACTATATGTTATAAAATATATATTCAAATATAGAAAAAAGAGTTGTAAATATATTTCTTAATTTTTTGATATGTTAAATTCTTCATCGATTTGAGTACTTCTGCATTTGGTTGCTATATACCAGCAGACTGAAGCAGACTGAAATTTTACAGAATCCTAGCGGGCCCTTGTGGCCTCTAGTCCCCTTCATTATAAATTCTTTTTATGGTGGACGGAGAGAAGGACCTAGGACAAGAGCCTTTTTTCCTTAGAAAAGTTTTCTTATATGATGTACAAAATATGCACGTGTTGAGTTTGAAAACTAAAATCGATCGGTTTAGATATATGGAATGTGGATTACGCGCGTTGCTCTTCTAATAACATTGAATAATATCGATTTTACGTATCATTTCTATCTTCAAATATTTGATTAATTATTTGAAGTTATTTTTACAAGTGATTTTGTCCGACGTGAAATATATAATTTCATGTTTAAGAATCGTCACAATTACCACATATTTTGTATACAAATACTAAAACCAAAATTGTAATAGCTCATTTAACTCGATTTTTTTGTAGCAATACATGTTTCAACGTTGGAACGTTTGAAATGGATCTGGATGTACAGATTGCAACTCCATCAACAAGCAGAGAAGAAAATAACAGGTAATAATAAAAGACTAATAATTATTTTCATAAATACTTACCAAAAACATATATATATATAATAATTTTTTTTTAATGTTTAGAAAATATTTGAATATTGTAATAAAAATAACATTCTTTTAATTATACCTTTTGCAGTAACTTGCAATCACCTGAACCTGAACGTGTAATGAATAATGATGCTAAAATTGCTGGACCGTAAGTTTTATTTATTTTACTTCAATCTATATATCTCTTTAGCCCGTATCAGACTACGGATTGGGATTGAGATTGGATTGAAATTTAATCAATCAGAACAGAGAAAACTGATCTCAAGTTTAGTAAACTTTGCTCTGATTGGTCTTTCAATCCAATCTCAATCCTAATCCGTAGTCTGATACGGGCTTTACTGTATTAACTTATCATCTGTTTTTGCAATCTGTAAGAAATGTAAATATTTTGTGTGCGCAGGAGCACATTTGGCACATGTACGAAGACCCAGCAAGCAAATATGTCTTCCGACAATTCTCCTCGAAAGACGAAACTGAGGTTGAAGAATAAGAAGTTGAAAGCGCAAGTTAAAAGTCTGCGAGAAACGATTCGACGGTTACGAAAAGGTAAAGTGCCTAACTCCAAAAAAAAAGCAGCAAATGCGGAGGATGTGGATCAGTTTGAGACTCTGCGTACATTTGGAAGTAAGTTATTACCTGTAAGGTTTGCGAGATTGTTGTCGGCACAAATTGATGCGCAAGTAAAACGTAGTCGCGGTAGAAGGTACGATCCTGAATTTAAAAAATTCGCATTATGTTTATATTTTTTAAGTCCGCGAAACTATAGAGAATTGAAGAAATCAATTCCATTACCCTCAATACGTTGTTTACAATCATTGACTCAAACGTGGAATATTGCACCTAGTTTAAATAATAAAATTTTTGATACTTTAGTATTAAAATTAAAGTCATTATCTCCGATGGATAGACATTGTATTTTATGCGCAGATGAGATGAGTTTAAAATCTCATTTATTTTATAATGTATCACGAGATGAAATTATTGGGTTTGAGGATAATGGAAAGGAAAAATCATCTGTACCTGCAAACAACGTTTTTGTTATAATGGCACGTAGCATTGCAGGAAATTGGAAACTTCCCTTATGTTATTGTTTTGTCGAAAGTACATGTCGGAATCATGATTTAAAAAGTATAATATTCGAAACAATAATTAAATTAAGAATGAGTGGTGCAACAGTACATGCATTAGTAACAGATATGGGATCTAATTTTATCCATTTATCTCGCGAGCTAGGAATTTCGACAAAAAACTCAACCTTTTCAGTTGAGGAGGAAGAAGTACTTTACATTTTTGATACTCCTCATTTATTAAAAGCAACACGCAATAATCTCCTGAAGCATGATTTTCAGTTTAATAATAAAATAGCATCATGGACTCACATTGTTCAATTTTATATGAAAGATAGTAAACAATGGATAAAATTGGTACTTAAATTAACGAAATGCCATATTGAACCCAATGGTTTTCAAAGAATGAAAGTGAAACTTGCTGTCCAAGTATTTAGCAATCGTTGCGCTGCAGGCATGTGTACACAAATGTCTCACGGTTTACTTCCAAGTGAAGCAGTTGGAACCATTGATTTAATAGACCATTTCGATAAATTATTTGATATTTTGAATTCTTTTACTGCAAGTAGCCCTAAAAAATATGGTAAAGTTTTTACCGGAAGCAAAATACAACAAGAGTTTTTAGAAGAAATGATATGCTTTTTGAAAAGTATTAAAGTCATTGATAAAAAGGGTACTAATGTAAAAGTAAGATGTTTTGAATGCTGGCAGATAACGATTAAAAGTATAATAAAACTTTGGGAAAAATTAAAATGTTATAATTTTCCATACTTAAAAACACGTAGGATTAATCAAGATTGTCTCGAAAATTGTTTTGGTTCGATTAGACAACAAGGTGGTAATTCTTTAAATCCAACACCTATACAATTTTCACGCGCTTTCAAAAAACTGTTCAGTATAACATTTCTGAAACATCCAGATACGCAAAATTGTGCTCCAGATGGAGATGATATGTTAAGTCTAATTGGGACACCAAATTCTACTTCATCTACCGTATCTGAATCTGTTCCATCTTCAACGCGTATAATTTTAGACATCCCAAATCATGATTATTATACAATAGATCTGCCAGAAGAAAATGCATTTAAATATATGTATGTGGGTACCTAACAAGAAAATGTTTAGAAATACATTCATGTGATACATGTATAGACTATGTAAATAAAAGCAAGGCTACTTTTGATGATACAACGTTATATTCTTCATTTCGAGCTTATGAAAACAATGAAACAAACATGTTCGGGAACTTAAATGTAGCAAGCGATGATTTCTGTTTATATATACATAAGTTAGAAGAAATATTTGTGACAAATTTTGAAAAAAATTATTTTCAGAAAAATATTGGCAGTTACTTATTTCAGCTTGTGCAAAATATAATTTTTGAACCGCCGTGTCCGCATTTTCCTAAAATATTTCTTATCAAATTATTTTTGCGTATGCGTATTTATTATACATTATCAGAACATAACAAATCATGTAAAAAGAAAGAAAGTAAGAAGAAAAATAGAAAACTTATAAATATTCTACATTTATAAAAAAATCTTTTTTGATCTTCACTTTTTATATCTTGTTGAAGGAAAAACTCCTCATTTGTAAACTCGCGCCTAAACGCTAGGCTCTACGAGCGCTGCCTGACTTATAGGCGCTGTAAGCGCGCTGCCGATTGGCTAATGAAAGAGGCCGATAGAGGGTCTTACGACCAGCGTAGAACTGCGTGCGCGCTCACTCTCGACTGGCATGTGCTTGCATATACACGTGTAGCTTTGACTCTCTACATAATAAACTTCTCAAGTATTCGAATTAGTTATAACCTGAACATATCTGTATCTAGCCTTGTTTTTATAAGTATTTATGTAATTACATATTCTTATATTTATATTTATTATTACTATTATTATATTATTTTTGCTTTTTGTCTGTCTCTCTTTTCGATTTGTATCGAGGTGGATCGAGTAGCTGAGATACGAATAGATGAGAGAGGTTGGTGAAAAGAAGCTGGAGAAGTTTGTGTATTATTATTAGTATTACAATGCGCGAATTATATATTTAGTTTTTAATATTAATAAGCCATGCAATTTCTTTTGTGCAATAGCTTAGCATTATCAGTAAAGTTTTCAATAATATGTATTCATTATTTGTAAAAATTTATTTAAGTATTTATAATATATATACGCATATATATGTTATAAAATAAAATGTAAAAATTTTATTAATATATATTGACCACGTGTTATCGTACCATTAAAAAATTGTGTTTATTACTACAAAATGTATAATATATTTAATATATAATATATTGTAAAATGTGACATATTTTATAAAAATAAAAATAAATTTATACATTTAATCTAAAAAGTGTTATATTAATTTAAAATGTTTACATAATTTCTTTGTGTGTATACTATGTGTGTATACTTTTATGTGAGAAATTTAATCTATATATATTATATGTGTGTTATATACTTATTTTACATTTATTCCTGACTTATTTTATACATATTATATATATATATATATATATATATATATATATATATATATATACATAACATACTATTATTATTAGTATATTATTTCATATATTAGTATTTATATTTTATTATTTTGCATCATTAACAATTAATCTATTATTTATGTAATATTTTTTAATATTTTAATTTCTTTTATTTTTTTACGCGCGCATTGTTAACATTGTACATCGTTAACAATAATTCTGCATAATTTTTATTGAAACTAACAGACACATACTACGTTTACGCGGCGAGGCTATGCGTTTACGCGATGTAGTAACTTACGATAATTCACCTAAATTATCATAACTTACGATAATTCACTCCGCGTAAACAGGGGTGTCTAGCCGTGACTTAAAGTACGATAATAACAGTAACTTACTCAAATTAGCTAATACTTTCCTTGCTAATACCTCGCGTAAACGGCAAATTTGATTGAGTGCAAGACAGTGCAAGAGTGCAAGAGAGTGCCGTACAACAAACCCCGCGCGATATTTCAAAGTTACTTTTTATCAGTGTCACCTGGAAGTATCATTAATACGAGTGTCGATAAAAAGCAGATGACAATTGCAGGTTAGTTACATTATATGAACAATAATATGATATAATTTATAAAAATAATAAGTAGCAATGTACCCCACAACCGTAACTGTCATTATATTACGCATGTTATGTACTATACATTGAGGTTAGAGTGCAGGTTACCACATTAAATATTTTTATAACTTAATATTTATTGCGGCTGAAAAGCATATTTACATTAATTATAATGTAGAATTTGAACTGATAACCTCTAAATCGTATTACGGACCGGAGAGGAACCTAATACTTCGCGAATGCGTAAACGGCTCTCAAAAAGTATCGCAGAATACTACGCACGCGTAAAAAATTGCAAAGTGTGAGATTAAAAGGCCTTTTTACTGCTGAAATTCGCCTACGGGCGTTTTGTTTCAGATAAGGGCAAAGCGAAAAATTGCCTGCATCGCAGGCAATGAAAGCTTCAAGACAAAAAGCAGAAAAAGGGGCATATACCAAGGATAGAAAAAGAAGCCGCCGAGTCTAACCTAAAAGTAGGAAGGGAGAGAAGAATAACCCGATAAAGGAAAAAAGAACTGGTCCGGACGAGAAAAAAAAGCGAGGATAAGACAAGAAAATAGTGTTGTGAAAAGACGGAAAGCCAAGTTAAACATCAGTGCACCATAACCTAAAATCACGCAAACAGAGTGATAAAGGTGACTCTCACAACGCAAGGAGGAAAAAGGCAAGCGCTACCGAGCCGGCTGGCTCGAACGCCAAGCAGGTTAAGGTGGCTACACACCGAACAGAGTGCGTAGTAGCGCGCGAACCTTTGGATCGGGAAAATTACCAAGTCAAGAAATGTCATCAGAAGATGACACAGACCTAAACGAAACAGTTATAGAGAAGGAATTACGGCAGAAGCATAAAGTAGAAAAAGATAGAGCAGCTAATATAAAAAACAGAAGCAGAAGCTCATCAACATCAAGTAGAGCAAGCAACTCAAGCGTAAACGAGACAAATCATGGTGTACTAACCTGGTTAAAAGTAAACGAAAAAGAAGAAAGTAAAAAAAGAAAGAAAGATAGTCCAGAACTTCAAGGCAGAGAAACGAAAAAGCAAAACATAGTATACGAACAAACGAAAATGATAGATAATAAAGAAGATGACATTGAAAGCTTCAGCGAACTAATGAAATACCTGGGGAAAAAGGAAGAAAAAGATGCAATAGAAAAAGAAAAGAGAGAAATAGAAGAAAAAGAAAGGTGGGAGAAACTATACAAGGATAACGAAGAAGCCAAAAACAGATTAGCGAGAGTCGAAGGAAAATTAAACAAAGAGCTTAACAAAATGAAACAAGATATTGAAGAACTGAAAGACAGCAAAGCACAAACAAATGCGACAGTACAGAAAAACGAAAGAAAAATAGAAGAAATTGAGAACAAATTAAAAAACTTGCAGAAGAAATTCCATGAAGAAATAGAAGAAAGTAAAAAAGAAGAATACAAAAACCTAAAAACAATGAGAAAAAACGAAGAAAAAACAGAGAGCATAGGAAACGAGAAAACCAACAAAGAATTAAAATGGGTATTGGAAAAAGCTGAAAAAGAAGAAAAGAAGAAAAACATAATAATCAGCGGATTAGAAATTCAAGACAAGGAAACGCTAAAAAAATGGATAGAAGAAAAATTAGGAACCAAAGTAACGATAAGAAAAATATGGAAAGTCAAGAAAATAGAAAAAGCGATTGGTGCACAACTCGACAGTGTAGATAAAAAAATAGAAATAATGAAAGCAAAAAATAAGCTAAAACATGAAAGAGCAAAAGTTTTCATAAACAATGACACAACATGGTTCGAGAGACAAAGCAGAAAAGAAGTTCTCAGAAAAGCAGAGGAATTGGAAAATGAAGGAGTAAAGGTAAAAATCTCTCACAACAAGATAACAACGGAAAAAGAGGAATGGTACTGGAATGAAAAATACGAAAAATGGTTTCGCAAAAGCAAATAAGGCAGTATGGAATAATAAAAGGATAGAAATTCTATTCTGGAACATAGCTGGAATAAAAAATCTAGAAAAGGAAGACTGGGAAAACATCAAAAATAATGAGGTAGCAAACTTTTCGGAGACATGGATAGAAAAAGAGGAAAACGACTGGCTGGAACACAACTTAAAAAATTTTGAAGTATTTACAGTAACAGCAAGAAGAGAAAAGAAAAAAGGAAGAGCAAAAGGCGGAATGGCTACGGTATACAGGAAAGAACTAAAATCTAACAACATTAAAATAAAAAAGATAACGGAAGAAGTCATACAGATCAACTTAGATACTAAAGCAGAGAAGATAATAATCTTCAGTGTCTACATGAGAGAAAAAAGAAAAGAAAATTATGAAAAAATGTCAGAGATAATAGAGAAAAATAAGGACAAAAGCATTATAATAGGAGGCGATTTCAACGCAAGAACCGCAAACAAGGGAGGAAAAATTGAAGAACAAAATGATAAGGAGCTCAGAGTATCAAAAGACGGATTAATAAACGAAGAAGGAAGAGAATTAATAAAGTGGATGGAGAAAAATGGACTCTATATAATTAACGGAAATATACAAGGTAACGACAATGATGGAATGACGTACATAGGAGCAGCAGGCAGATCAGTAATAGATTATGTCATTACAAACAAGAGCGGCGAAGGGACAATAGAAAATATGGAGTTAATAGATAGCACAGCTTCAGACCATGTTATGATAAAAATCAGCCTAAACACGGAAGTAGAAGAAAATGAAGAAGTAGACAAAGAGAAAGAGATTCTTACATGGAATGAAGAAACAATAAAGAATTACAAAGATAAACTCAAGAAAGGAGGACTGGCTAACAATTGGACAGAATTAAAAAACAAAATTCAGAAGAGTCTGCCAAGGAAGATAACAATAAACAAGTCAGAGCAAAAAAAATGGTGGGACGAAGAATGCCACAAAGCAAAGTTAGAAGTGAAAAAAAAACAAAGAAATCTATAGAAAACACGGAACACATAAAGAAGAATACCTCATAGCAAGGAAGAAATACACAGATATAATTAAAAAAAAGAAAGTAGAAAATAAAGAAAGCGAGTGGAAGGATGCAAAAAATGATAAGTCTGGAAAAAAATTTTGGGACTTAATTAACAAACAAAGAAAGAAAAGAATAAAAACAAGCGACAAGATTACAGTGGAGGAGTGGGAACAGCATTTTAAAAATCAATTTGAAGGATACACTGAAAAAGAAGAAATTACAGCGGAAAAAATGCCAACAGAAGGAGAAGAGATAAGCCAAAACGAAATCAAGCAAATAATAAAAAATATGAAGAAAAGAAAAGCGGCGGGAGAAGACAAAATACCGAATGAGGCATGGATAAATGGCGGGGAAGAAAATACGAAAGAATTACATATGATAATCAATCGAATATGGAAAGGAGAAGAAAAGTTACCAGAAGAATGGAGTACAGGCATAGTAACACCCATATACAAAAAAGGAGACATACACCAGGCAAAAAATTATAGAGGAATTACACTAATGGATACAGGATACAAAATTTATGCAGAAATTCTCAGGAAAAGACTGGAAAAAGAAATGAAAGAAAAAAAGATAATGAAAGAAACGCAGACAGGATACAGAAAAGGAAAAGGAACCATAGAAGCAATATATATAGTAAAAACAGCAATGGAAGAAGAGATTAAAAAAGAAAAGGGTGAAATATTACTATTTTTTGCAGATATGAAAGGAGCTTTTGATAAATTAAAAAGAAAAAAATTATGGGAGCTGATGCAACACCATGGAATAGACAAAGAACTAACAAGAAAAATAAAAGAGATATATGATAACACAGCTTTTAAAATAAAAATAAAAGAAAAGCAAACAAGAAAGATTTACACAGGAAAAGGGGTCAGACAAGGATGCCCGCTAAGCACAGCGTTGTTCAATCTAACTTTTGCAGACTTAGAAAAAACAATGGAAACAATCCAAGAAGGAGGCATAGTCATAGGTAATAAAAAAGTATGGACTGTTTCGTATGCAGACGATGTGGTATTACTAGCAAACAACGAAGTTGGAATGAAAGAGATGATAAAAAAATTCAAAAAATATATAGAGCAGAGAGGCTTAGAACTAAATGCAGAAAAATCAAAGTATATGAGAGGGAAAAAATCTGGAGGAAGAAAAAAGAAAATTAAAATCATATGGAATGGTGAAGAGATAGAAGAAGTAAAAGAATTCAATTACCTAGGATATACTCTACAAAAAAACAATGAAAACGAAGCTCATATAAAAAACTTAACGAAAAAAGCAAAAGCAGCACTGGGAACAGTATGGGGAATAGCCGAAAGGAGCTTCAAAGAAAACTGGAAAAAAAGGATGTATCTGTTTGATGTACTAGTCGAGAGCGCAATGATGTATGGAGTAGAAATATGGGGTTGGAAAGAATACAAAGAAATTGAGAGTATACAAGAAAGATATATAAAATGGACATTGAAATTAAATAGAACAACTCCAAACCATATGTTACATCTAGAAACAAAAAGGGAAAAAATTGCAAGCAAAGCAGGCAAAAGAGCAATAAAATATAAAGAAAAAATATTAAAAAGTCAAGGAAATGAATTACTCAAAGAATGCATAAAAGTGAAAAATAAGTTTATAATGAATGTAGAAGCAAACAAAAGGAAGAACAGTAGAGAAAGATGGAAAAAAGCACGAAAAGAGTTTCTAGAAAGAAGAGGATGGTCCATAGAGCATTACTTCAAACATAAACTCTTGAGAGAAGAAAACGTAGCAGAACAAGCAGAAGAGATAGGCAAGTGCATAGAAAGGCAAGAAAATGAAGAAAAATTGAGAAAATCAAGGTTTGCGGAAGAATATAAGAGAATAGCACCACAAGCAACAGAGACTCCGGAATATCTGATCAATCAAAACAATAGAAGAAATGAATTGGAAATGAAAGCGAGATTTAGACTAGGCACAGAGACAAGAGCCGGCAGATACTGGATAGAAGAAAAAAACAGAAGATGTAGACTGTGTATGGAAAAAGAGGAAACCTTAAAACATGTATTCGAAGAATGTAAAATAACCGGAGAGAAAGAACAAACCTGGATACGACAAATCACTGGAAAAAAAGCTTTAGCAAGAATGTCAGAAATAACATGGAAAAGGAAAGCAAAAGAAAAAGAAGAAAGGAACAACAACGAAGGAGAAGCCGAACTTTAGATTAGGAATAATCCATATGTAAAGATCACTGTAAATATAGAGTAGGGTTAGAAATTTTGAAAAGACAAGACGACTACAACTAAAAACTGAATAGAACGCACATAAATGAATCATATTTTGTTAAATGTATATAACAATTTTGTTAATAAAGGTCATTATTATTATTACTACGCACGCGTAAACGGCTCTCAAAAAGTATCGCAGAATACTACGCACGCGTAAACGGTAGAAAATTATGTAAGTTACTACATCGCGTAAACGCATAGCCTCGCCGCGTAAACGTAGTAACAGTTGTATCTCACGCCAACTGCGTTAAACTAATAACCTCAATATGGGCTAACGAGTAGGAAAGAGAGAGATGACGAAGAGAGAAGTGAGACAGAATACTGCTTTATTTCGCACATGCGCACTCCATTTTGGCCAACACTAACATCAAAGGTGCCGACCGAGAGTTGCGCTACTGTATATACTGTGCTCCTGCCCACTATTTCTTCTTCACCCCCACTCCTTCCTCGATGTCCTCCCTCTTCCTTTTACCTCCATTTTGCTCCATTCTCTCTATCTTCCTCTCCATTCTCCTTACTTTCTCCTCAAGCTCCTCTATCCTCTCCTCTTTCTTTTTCTCCTCCTCTATCTTCTCCTTCACCATCTTCCTTGCTTTCTCCTCTAGCTCCTCTATTCTCTCCTCCTTCCTTCTCTCCATTTCTTTCTTTTCCTTCACCATTTTCTTGAATTTCTTTTCCATCATCCTTTCCACTGCCTCCGCTATTATTCTCCCCTCTTCCTCCATCCTGAGTAGTCCTGGGTAGAGATCCTATAATAAGAGTCTGGTCAACGTCCGACATTTTTCCTCAAAAACCCACGAGAGAGAAAACGATATATATACTATCTCACTCTGTGGTGGCGTGTCAGGCGTGTGTGGTGGCGTAATATAACTCACATAACCTGAAACGGTCTCTACCTGAAACTACCGCGTGCCGGCACGTGCACTGTAAAATTATTATTGCGACGCAATAACAGCTTTCGTTATTAGTAGAATGAACGGAACTCTGAAGGGATTTCTGCGATTGTGTCCACCAGCACGCAACTATCGAATTATATAGGTGCTATACCATTGCACGCGATAGAAGATATTGCGAGTTTATATAGTACCAGTTTTTAACAGGTAACTGAATATCTCACACACGTATTTCTGATGTAAACGTAATGTTCTAATTGAATGTACAAGTTTCTTAGATCATTGACAACTAGAGGATTGTATATCACCGACTACGTTTACACGGCACCGTTAATCAGGTCTAGTAACTTCCGTAGTTATTACTACTGGTGTTAGATGTCGTATAAACGCTACCTTATTCCGGAGTTGGTACACCAGTTGTAGTAACATAAATCCGGCTTTAAGAAGACGTGTAAACGCTACGAGTGTTATAAAAATCGTATTGCCAACCTAAATGGAAGTGATGTCGACAAGTGTTTTCGAAAGAGTGACAGAGGTTAGATTACGGAAGGTGAAAGTGTTTGATAGCCGCAAAAGCCCAGAGAATAGGTTTATTCTGTAATTCTTAACGACAGTTTGTTATTGTTGTAATGTCGTTGCGCAGCTTCTTCACGTAGTAAAAATATTGCGCATCGATATTACAACGATAACGAAGTGTCGTTAAAAATTACAGAATATATCTACTGGCTAGGCGAGATCACGGTGAACGTGTTTCGTTGTGAGGAAAAACTTTTGAAAGTTGCCGAGGCAATAAACCGGTACGTTACATTTGATTAATAATTTTATTAATTTAAAACCTACAGCACACGATGCTTTTTTGCCTGCTAAATTGCCTGCAGGGTTCTTATGCTAGCGAATTGGCAGACAAAATGGTTATCATTCTATCTATCGATTCGCTAGCACAGGAACCTGCAAATAATAAAGCAGGTAAAATATCATCGTGTGCCGATACAAACTTAATAATAATAAGTAATGATTATTTTTAATTGATTGTCTTGAACCTATTGTAAGATTATGTTATCAGCCGGCAAAACATAAATTTAATGTGTGCATAATTGTGTGCTTGGATTATTAATACAGAATCATACTACAATAGTTTATGCTTGAATTAAATTTATGTTCTTTCTGCTGATGATATAATCTCACAACAGGTTCGATGATAATCAAAAATCTATCGTATATTCTAAATAAAAGAATTACGATGAAGAACTATGAAATAGTAAATCTTACAGTTTTTGCTACCATAATTGCTATCATAATTTTGCTATCATAAATTTACAAATAAGCTCTGTTTAGTTTTTTATGTGATACTACGAAAAAATTTTGTAAATTTTACAGAATCTGTTTCGACAAACATTCTCGAAATTGGAAAATGGAAGCAAAAAAAAGGGAGAGTTGGGAAACGGAGGAAACGAAATATTTGCTGCATCTAATACGAGAGAGACAAGTAATGAAATGTTTAGATAGCAAAAAATTTCGTGCAGATGAAATATTTAAACATCTCGAGAAAAGTATGCAGGAAAAAGGATACAAAAAGAATTGGAAGCAGATGCAAACACGCTTTAAAACGTTAAGACGTAAGTTATATATAATTACTATTTTATCGATGTATAATTTCATATTTTTTGTCAATAATGTATTGTTTAATTTATTTAGTCATGGGTTTATTACTTTACAGAACGATATAACGAAATTAAAAGAAAAATGGGAAAAAGCGGATCGGGCAATTATTTGTCTTCATTTCCCTATGCAACAGAGATGTCAGAGTTATTGGATTCAAGACCGATAGCAATAGAAGAAGGTATTGATAATAAAATAATGGTATTAAATTTTGTATGACTTTCTACATTTTTTCTAATAAATGAATAAATAACATATTTAAACTGTTATATATTGTCTTTGCTCAGATTCTATTGATTTCGTCTATGAAGATACTCCGGACCCCAGAGATGGAGCTATTCCTAGTTGTTCAAAAGATACCTGTGAGACTAAAACACAAATAACACAAATTATAAAGACTTGCATTGCAACACATTTAGTAAATGTAGAACATATGTTAATCCAATCTATTGCACAACTTCTACGTGTATTTGACAAGCGACGCAGATATTTAGTGGAGATTATATTAATGCATTTATTAAACAAAACTTCACCTAATCAATTACTCGATATTGGTCCTATTTTACGATTGTCACAAGACAGAACGATATGGATGAAGAAAAGAAGTAAAGATTGATGGGAACGAATTGTGAAAGATCACTTTGAAGAAGAAGATTGGTTGGAGTCATTTCGTATGAGAAAAAATACATTCATATGGTTATGTAATCAATTAAAGAATGAAATTGCACCATGTGTACATCAAATAGGTTTTAGGGAGCCAGTGTCGGTAGAAAAACAAGTTGCTGTTTGTCTATTTTTTTTGTCAAGTTGCTGTGAATATCGCGTAGTGGGTAATGTTTTTGGAATACATAAGTCCACTGTTTGGAAATGTGTACACAAAGTAGTTGACGCAATTAATACAAAACTAATGCATCAATGGATATATATGCCAGATAATAATGAATGTCAACAAATATCTATGTTATTTGAACAAAAGACTCATATACCACAATTAATTGGTGCCATTGATGGAACCCATATTCCAATTTTACCTCCTACTGATGGATATCGTGATTACATTAATCGTAAAGGATGGCCTTCAGTGATACTACAAGCAGTTGTTGATAATACTTACAAGTATGTATTTTATACAAAAATTATATTTATTATATTTGTTATTACAATTTTCTGCATAACTATACAATTAATAGAGATTACTTTTCAGATTTCGTAATATTTTTTGTGGAGCTCCAGGGGCCTGTCACGATGCTGCTGTATTCAAAAATTCAAAGTTATATAAAAATAATAAATCTTTAATACCTCATGTATGTATAATTTTTTTATTGCTTTATTACTATTTTTTCTATCACTTTTAAATAATATGTATGTATATAAATAAATATATACAAATATGAATATGCGCAAAAAAATATATGATTTAATTACACTACATTGTATGATATTGCAGTATACATATGTATACATGCGCATGCAAACACACACACGCGCACGCACACACGCACACACATTGCAGCATAATGTAGTATAATTATACATATATATTTTAAAAATAGTAATTTTTTAACTAATGTTCATTATGTAATGCATATGTTTATAAAGCTATACAACTCTGTATAACTATATAATTAACATATATTACAGCAAACTAAAATGGTTTTAAATACGCCAATACCATACCTAATAATTGGTGATCCTGCATATCCGTTGCTCGAATGGCTTATTAAAGGATATACAAAGAATACTCGACTAACATCCATGGAAGAATCCTTTAATGTGTATCTAAATTCTGGGCGTGTATGTGTAGAAATAGCCTTCGGAAGATTAAAAGCAAGATGGAGAAGACTTCTTAAACGTAATGATGTTCATTATTCTTATGTGTCAAATATAATATCAGCTTGCTGTATTCTACATAATATTTTGGAAACTCATAATGAAAGATATATTACTGCATGGGAAAAAATAGTACACGAAGTAGATTTACAATTTCAGCAACCGCAAACAATAAGAACACGTGAATAAAATAATTTCAATGGAAGTTTGATTAGAGATGTATTAAAGGATTATTTGGCTGAAAACTTTGAATTGAGATCAACATTTCCGCATTAAATAACAAAATAAAATACAAATTAGAAAATTATATCGAGATTTAATTAATACAAAATGTAAAGATTACAATTTAAATGCCCAAAATTTTTTGTTAGATAAAGTTTTTTATATTTTTTTTATAATTTTACTTTCTGTTTCATCTTGAAGGACCAGAAACTCCTCTGGGCTGGCGCCAGACTCGTTTCAATGCGGTGCGGGGTAGGGAGGTTCGCGCTCCGTTTAGGTGCGCGGTAGGATCGTAGGATCGCGGAACAAGCACATTCAGTCAATTCAACTCGTATTATTTGTACTGTGAGAGAAGGTCTTTATTCGCTGAGGTGTCACAAACACGTTCACGTGAACACCACACTGCTGACACTTGTTATTCGAATGGCCGTGTCAAACGGTGACACGGCGGCTTTACACCAATATGGCCGAGAACGGCGCACGGCGCACGAGGCGCTCACAGAGATGATCGTTGAATGTCTTACACCAACATGGCCGATAACGGCGCACGGCGCACGAGGCGCTTACAGAACTAATCGCGGAATGTCTTGCGCGCGGTAAAACGACCGAACACGGCACTTTACCCGCACAACGTGGTATCTTGGTTTCTCTTGCGAGGGGAGACGGCCGACGGCGCAGATCCTTCGCAACCCGCAAGATTATCCTTAAACTCTCGCAAAGAGTGACGGCCGAGCGCGGCGCAGATCACTCACATTCGGCGAGATTGAACTTGAACTTCGCGAGGGGGACGGCTGAAGGCAGCGCAGATCACTCGCAACCCGCGAAGTTGCACGGAAACTCTCGCGAGGGATGACGGCCGAGCGCGACGCAGATCATTCGCAGCTCGCGAGATAGAACGATTCTCCCGCGGGGAGTGACGGTCGAGCACGACGCAGATCACTCGCACGCGGCGAGATTGAATACGGCCGAACACGGCGCTTAACTTTTAACTGAAGAGCACTGAAGTCTCGTTTTAAAATATACTGTCGGGCGCGGGACGACGGAGAGTGTGAGTCGACGCGGTGAACCACTTTATCGTGTTACGAGCGGGCGTCTTATCACGACACGCGGGATGGCAGGCTTATGGCGGACATCTCGTCGCGGCGCGAGCGGAAAATCTTGTCGCGGTACGAGCCCGGATCTCGAGTCGACGCGAGCCAGAGTTGTCGCGGCACGAGCTGAGATCCTGTCGGCGCGAGCGGAGATCTTGTCGCGTGGCCCACCACCCGGTTCGACACTTTTGGCTTTGCAGAGAAGGACACGTGTGGTTCACTGGCCGGCTACAGACGTACACTCTACTTACTACTTAGCGCTTCCGGCGGCGCCGCGACGCGAGGATGAAGAACCATGCTAATCGATTTTGATAGATATGCGGGTCGATGTTCGAGCGCTCGCGCAATTTGATTGGTCGCGAGGCGCTCCTGGAATCGCGCACGCAGCCGATAAGAACGGGATCGCGGTAGCGCCTCTTCATCCGTCGCGAAAGGCTCGCAGAGCGTGTGAACTCGCCCCAATCCGGAACACTTTCTAACATCTCGATAAATATTTATTTGTTACGTAATCATCTCTTAAAGCGCATATATGATAAAAGTTGTGTACATATGTAATCAAATAAAATACAAAGAATATTTCATATAAATATTTATTTTTTTTATACTTATTTGTACTTATGACATTAAAAAATATATATGTATTCACTCGAAAATTTTGCAATCAGTTACTTTTATTTCTAAAGTCATTTAACACAAAATAAAAATTTATGTACGATTTGTATAACTACATAAAACATAATTTGTTTAACACAAAATAAAAATAAACATTTTGTATAGCAAAACAAAAAAATAAAAATTATTTTTATTTCTTTTAAAGATTACTTTTTCTACTGTATGTATATAGTCCACATTTTACTTTGTTATAATCTTAAATACTTATTAAAATATGAATTTTTATCCTGTTCAATATTTTTTCTTATAAATGTGATTTTTTATTTACATGTACGTTTGAACTTGTAACGGTATTTTTTGTTGTTAATACTTTTTTTGCACTATTGTTATTACTATAACTACTTAACTTCTGTATTTTTACATTTGGAATCTCCTCATTTGCACCTACTGAACGTTTCAAGTTTATTAAAACTTTGGGTAGATTGGCAGCAGACTGGAATTGTTGCAATTCCCCAGTTTGATGTAAATATGGTACTGTTTCGTTAAAAGACGGTATAATGGAAGGTATCATTTGAGTATTAACAGCTCGACCAGTAGCTCCGAATATATTTTGTAATCCACTTAAAAGTTGGTTGGTTGTTTCCTTCAATATAGTTCTGTGATTGTCCAACATTTTATCCATCATTTCTTTTTCTGACTCAATTAATTTTGATACACATTCTTTTGTTTGTACCATAATACTTTCTTGGTTCTTCTCATAAGCTTCTTTCATCTTATCAGCATATTTAATTACAATATTTTCGTATGATCTACTTTTAGATTTTTGATTCAATTTTTGTTTCATATGTGTATTGATTGAAGATGAGTCGGTTGAAGAAGAGTCCTTTTTGACATCTGACATAAGATTATTTGGTGAATTTTGTGTTATAATTTCACAGGTATCTTTTGAACAACTAGGAATAGCTCCATCTCTGGGGTCCGGAGTATCTTCATAGACGAAATCATTAGAATCTGAGCAAAGACAATATATAACAGTTTAATTATGTTATTTATTTATTCATTAGAAAAAATGTAGAAAGTCATACAAAATTTAATACCATTATTTTCGTTTGAGGATATAGAAAGTAAATCTTCCGGCACAAACGAATTTGTGTTGTTGAAATCATTTGAGTCTTCTGTCAAGTCACTGCTATCAATACCTTCTTCTATTGCTATCGGTCTTGAATCCAATAACTCTGACATCTCTGTTGCATAGGGAAATGAAGACAAATAATTGCCCGATCCGCTTTTCCCCATTTTTCTTTTAATTTCGTTATATCGTTCTGTAAAGTAATAAACCCATGACTAAATAAATTAAACAATACATTATTGACAAAAAATATGAAATTATACATCGATAAAATAGTAATTATATATAACTTACGTCTTAACGTTTTAAAGCGTGTTTGCATCTGCTTCCAATTCTTTTTGTATCCTTTTTCCTGCATACTTTTCTCGAGATGTTTAAATATTTCATCTGCACGAAATTTTTTGTTATCTAAACATTTCATTACTTGTCTCTCTCGTATTAGATGCAGCAAATATTTCGTTTCCTCCGTTTCCCAACTCTCCCTTTTTTTTGCTTCCATTTTCCAATTTCGAGAATGTTTGTCGAAACAGATTCTGTAAAATTTACAAAATTTTTTCGTAGTATTACATAAAAAACTAAACAGAGCTTATTTGTAAATTTATAATAGCAAAATTATGATAGCAATTATGGTAGCAAAAACTGTAAGATTTACTATTTCATAGTTCTTCATCGTAATTCTTTTATTTAGAATATACGATAGATTTTTGATTATCATCGAACCTGTTGTGAGATTATATCATCAGCAGAAAGAACATAAATTTAATTCAAGCATAAACTATTGTAGTATGATTCTGTATTAATAATCCAAGCACACAATTATGCACACATTAAATTTATGTTTTGCCGGCTGATAACATAATCTTACAATAGGTTCAAGACAATCAATTAAAAATAATCATTACTTATTATTATTAAGTTTGTATCGGCACACGATGATATTTTACCTGCTTTATTATTTGCAGGTTCCTGTGCTAGCGAATCGATAGATAGAATGATAACCATTTTGTCTGCCAATTCGCTAGCATAAGAACCTGCAGGCAATTTAGCAGGCAAAAAAGCATCGTGTGCTGTAGGTTTTAAATTAATAAAATTATTAATCAAATGTAACGTACTGGTTTATTGCCTCGGCAACTTTCAAAAGTTTTTCCTCACAACGAAACACGTTCACCGTGATCTCGCCTAGCCAGTAGATATATTCTGTAATTTTTAACGACACTTCGTTATCGTTGTAATATCGATGCGCAATATTTTTACAACGTGAAGAAGCTGCGCAACGACATTACAACAATAACAAACTGTCGTTAAGAATTACAGAATAAACCTATTCTCTGGGCTTTTGCGGCTATCAAACACTTTCACCTTCCGTAATCTAACCTCTGTCACTCTTTCGAAAACACTTGTCGACATCACTTCCATTTAGGTTGGCAATACGATTTTTATAACACTCGTAGCGTTTACACGTCTTCTTAAAGCCGGATTTATGTTACTACAACTGGTGTACCAACTTCGGAATAAGGTAGCGTTTATACGACATCTAACACCAGTAGTAATAACTACGGAAGTTACTAGACCCGATTAACGGTGCCGTGTAAACGTAGTCACCGATAGAAAAGAACTAGTCCTCAATATGTTCACAATGACTTAAGGACAAAACTTGGACATTACATTGGTAAGTTAGGGAAGAACAAAGTAATTCTTGTCGTTTTTACGAAAGGAGGAATATGTTTGTTCCCCAAGTTGAAAAGTATCTATTTAATGTTCAAACAGATATATTAATTTCCCATAAATTAATAGATATAAATAAATTCAACATGCTGATTGGAGTCTTTCTCAGCTGCAATTAGCAATTTGAAATTTGTCTAAACTTTATCACTTTAGATCACGTTGTAATGAGGAAAAGTGGATACCTTATTGCAATTAATACAGTTACATCTAATAAAACTAACGTAACATACACGTTGAGGATATACAAACTCCAAACAAAAGTCACGATATAAAAAAGTTGTAAGCTATTATTTGAAGCTATACTTATTGCAAAAATGGGTGGATGTTCAGCCCCATTTTGCAATAATTCATCAACAAAGGGATATATTATGAAGGTATTCCCAAAAGATCCGCAACTTCGAGCTTTATGGGCACAAAATGTTGGTCGTAAAGATTGGTTGCCAACGGATCATTCATATCTTTGTGAGGTAATTTTTTTTAATTATTTACTAATTATTATGTTACAATAAAGAATGAATTAAATAATTAATATAATTTTTATTCAAGGTGCACTTTGCTCCAAATATGTGGGAACAAAAAAGAGCTGATCACAAAAGGAAATTGAAACCAAATGCAGTACCCACAATATTTGGTTTTTTTATTTAAAAAAAACCTAAATCAAATACATAACATTGATAACGCACAATCTAGTTACAATCCACCTTTGTGTAATGAAGTAAGTAATAAAGTAAGTAAAGCTGGAAACAAAAAATATCAAGTTAGTAATAAAATGACGAAACATAAAGTTTATATTTATATTAATATATAACATTTTTTCCAGATTCTAAACGACATGAATAATGATGCATTGCAAACAAACAAGGCATTGCAAATAAATGATGACATACAATCTAGATCTAGTTCTAGTTTACTTCCGTGTGATGATGCTGGAAATAAAAAATATCAGGTTAGTAATGAAATAACAAAATGAACATTATAAAGTTTATATTTATATTAATATATAATATTTTTTCCAGATTCAAAACGACATGAATAATGAGGCATTCCAAACAGACGAAACATTGCAAATGGACGATGACACACAATCTAGATCTAGTTCTAGTTTACTTCCGTGTGATGATGCCGGAAATAAACAATATCAGGTTAGTAATGAAATAACAAAATAAACATTATAAAGTTTATATTTATATTAATATATAACATTTTTTCCAGATTCAAAACGACATGAATAATGAGGCATTCCAAACAGACGAAACATTGCAAATGGACGATGACACACAATCTATCGCAAATAATTTTCAGCCTACTACATCTTCAACGATATGTGTTTCATGCTCTGCAAATAAACGAAAGAACAAGTTACAAAATGTTAATAATCAAAAACAACTGTATCGTATATTTAGAATGCGGAAAGTTATAAATGCATTAAAGTATAAAGTACGAACCTTAGAGGATAAAATTAATAATGATAAATATAAAAAAGCTTTAAATTCATTATTTACGGAAGATCAAATTAAGGCTTTATTAAACAAAAGTAAAAGCATTCGAAATTGGTCTAACGCGACTATTAAACGTGCTTTAGAATTAAAGTTTATTTGTGGAGTTAATGGATATGAAGCACTTCAGCGCCAAGGAATGCCACTTCCAAGTTTACGAACTTTGCGTCGTAAGTTAGAAAATTTTAACTTTGAACCAGGAATTTCGAATACAATGTTTGAGTTTTTAGCACATAAGAAAGCGTATTTGAAAGAAGAAACAGATTTAGAGTGCGGATTAGTAATCGACGAAATGGCGATTACATCACAGAAATGTTATGATGCTTCAACGGGATCGTTAATAGGCGACATAACATTTCCCAAAGAAAAAGGTAGTGCAACGCATGCTCTTGTATTTATGCTTGTTGGAATTGCAACTCGTTGGAAACATGTGGTGGGATACCACTTTACGGGAAATAGCTTTAATAGTAAAACTTTAAAAGATATCATTTTTCAGATAATAGGTAAAACAGAAGATATTGGGTTTAATGTGAATTTCATTACCTCGGATATGGGTCCTGGCAACCTTGGTCTATGGAGATCATTGGGTATCGGTACGGGAAAATATTGTGAAATAGTTAATTATATTGTGCATCCGTTTGATTCAAGTCGTTTTTTATATATTATTGCTGATCCACCACATATTTTCAAAAACTTAAAGCAATCATTGATTAATGACAAACTATACCAAATGGTATAGTATTAAAATATGAATTACAAACAAATAAAAGTAGAATTAAGACATTTTAACGAATTGATAAGTATTCAAGAAAATTGTGAACTTTTATTAACTCCCAGATTACAAATAGATGAGACATCAGATGCACTAATAATTTTAATAAAATGAAGGTAAACAAGGCTAGAAATGTATTTTCACATGACGTAAGCAGTTCTTTTGAATTGTTAGCGGATGAATATAATCCAAAATTTTCCACTACTGCATGGTTTGTTAAAATCATTTCTAAATGGTTTTCCCTTGTAACATCAAGAAGTTGTAAATTAGCACTTGGTACAAAAGATGAAAAAATATATAATGAAACTATTGATTTTTTAAATGAAGTTATTAATATCTTTCAGCAATTAGAAATAGGTAAAGGTGATTTTAAACCAGTGCAAAGAGGCATAATAATTACCACTAAATCAATAATTGATTTAACTAAATATCTTATCACAAATAAAAAATTTAAATTTATTTTTACTTCTCGGTTTACACAGGACTGTATTGAAAATCTTTTCTCCCAACTAAGAGCTAAAAATGTCATACCTCATCCGCTACAGTTTGAAAATGATTTAAAATTAATTTCCGTTGCAATGTATGTACATGAAATGTATAAGTAGTAGTAATTATGATGACGATGATAAGGAATATTTGTCAGGATTTCTTGATTACATATCAGAAGAAAAAAGAAAAAAAAGATTTAATCTAGTAATATTATAGAAGATAACAATAATAATATTCCACTGTTTAATGAAAATGCAAATGTATTGAACATGTCATCTCTTGAAATGAATTCTTTATATAATATTGCTGGATATATTTTGCAATCAATTCAAAAAATATGTGTAACATGTACAAATTGTTTAAAATCAGTTTTATCAAAAACACCAGTGCGTTATTCATTTGCAAAATTAGTGAAACTAAAATGTTACACAACAAATTCATTATATTTTCCTAATATAAAAACATTTATATTAGTTTGGAAATTAGAACAAATGTTCCGTCATTATTCGAAATATTTTGATAATATAAAAGATTTGAAATCTTTTTTAATAGATAAATTTAATAAGGTTAAGACCGATCATATTTTGAATTGTCATCCAGTTACATAAAAAAATAATAAGTCGATTTGTCGTATTTAGATTAAGAGTTTTTAATAAGAAAAAGTGTACCACATTAAGCAAGAGATACGATAGCAAAAGTATGGCAATGCATGTTAAATAAATAATTTTATAATACTTTTAAAATTTCCGTTTATTCCCTTTATATATATACTACCTTTTCTTTACATTTTATTATTTTTTATAAACAATTCAATATAAAAACATAAATACACAGAACATTTAAACAGCAGATACTTGTGTAGATATATAATATACAAAAAATCCGTACACACACACACACACACACACACACACACACACACACACACACACACACACACATACATACTTCCGGACATTTTTTACTAATATGATTTCTCGACATTTTGGAACATTCTAAACTTATTTCCATCAAAATCTCGAAAAAAAAATTTTTTCACCATCACAAAGCTTCCTCTATGAGGAAGCAATAATAAACAAATTTATTGAATTATTTTTTTAAATTTTACATAAATATAATATAAAAATTTATAATTAAACTACTATATTAACAATAATTTTACTCTATAAAACATTTATTTTTTAATTGTGTTGTTAAAATTTGCGATTATTGAAATTACTATGATTCAAAATTCGGCGGGAGTTGAGGAGAAATGGCGGACCAATCAAAAGCCTGTCACCGTATGGCCAGACTCTTATTATAGGGTCTCTAGTCCTGGGTAATCTGTAAACTGTAATATTTTATTACTCCCTCTTCTTTCTTCCACTTTCCTCTTCTCCTACCTTCCTCCTCCCCCTTTCCCTCACTCCATTCCTTCTTCTGTCTCCCCCGACCCCCCTTTTCCTCTCCTCCTTTCCTCTTCTAGCTTCATCATCCATTCCTCACCTCCCCCGTTCTCATCTAACACCTATCCTACCGCTTCCTTCCAGCTACCCTTTCCTGATTCCCATCTCCTACATTCCTCCCACACATGCTCCCATGATTCCTCCCTGTGCTCACATAACCTGCATTTCTTCTTCTCTTCCGTTTCCCAGTATCTGCTCTCTCTCATCTCATTTCCTAATCTATATCTCGCCACCCTGTTCCATCTGCTCTCTCCCCAACCTTTCTTCAAATACCCCGGTATACTCTTCCTTTTACTATCTTGTACCATCTATTATACTCCGCACCCTCGATCCTTTCCCATCTTTCTCTTCTTTGTACTTCCTTGTTCCCTCCAAACAGTTTGTGATACCATTCATCTCCGTCTTCTCTCAGCCTTTCCAGTTCCTTCAATTCAACACCTCTGCTTTCAAAAAACTTACCTCTTTCTCTCTCCCAGTTTGATCCTAATTTCCCTTTTTTCTTTTTTCTCTTCATCTCCTCCCAGCATAGCCTTGCCAATTCACTTCCTCTACCCTCCTCTAGTTTCCTCTCGAATCTCCATGCTCTCATCCCTGCCCTCTCTCTCAGCTTATCCCTTTGCGTCTCCTCTCTCACGAGATACCATGGCGTTCTCCCTTCCACTCCCAATACCCATCTGATATACCTTTCTTCCAACCTTTCTATTCCTTCCTTTTCTTTCCATCCCCATATTTCCGCTCCATATCCCATTACTGTCCATACCAGTCTATCGAATAGCCACAATCTTTTCCCCCAGTCTTTCCCAAATCTTCTCTTGCCTATCCCCCAGATTTTCCCCATTATCGCCGCTGCCTTCTTGATCCTTTCCCTTATCTGTGCCTCTTGTCCTCCATTTTTTTGGAACATGTATCCTAAATATCGGAATTCCTTCACTTCTCCTAATTCTTTTCCTCCCCATCTCCATCTTCTTTTACTGTCCCTCCCTCCTCCTTTCCTAAATCTCATTATTTTTGTTTTCCCCACATTCATTTCCAATCTCTTTCTACTTAGATAGCCTTCCAGTCTTTCCAACATGCTCCTCATTTGGTCCTCGTCCTCCGCCAATAACACTATATCATCCGCGTAAGCCAAAGTACATACCCTCCTACCTCCTAACGTCACTCCTCCCCATTTAACCTTGCCCATTTCCTGTTCCATATCCGCTATTAACAAGTTAAACAGCAGCGGACTCAAGGGGCACCCTTACCTTACTCTTTTTCCCGTCCAGAATTCTTCTCCCATTCCGTCTCCTACCCTTACCCTGCTTTTCGTCTCCCTTAACAGCTCCTCCGTTCTCCTCACCAGCCCTTCCCTTACTCCCCTTTCCCTCATTGCTTTTATTAGGACTTCTCTATCCACCGAATCAAACGCCGCCTTAAGGTCCACAAAACATCCTATCAATTTTCCCCCCTTCTTTTCTAACCTTCTGTTCACCAAGTAGTTTAACACGTAGATGTTGTCTATTGTTCCCATCCCCCTTCTGAAACCTGTCTGATTCTGTGGCACTATTCTCTTCCCTTCTATCTCCTCTCTTACTCTCTCCGCCAGAATAGCTCTGTACATCTTATATAACACGGCATTATTGTCACACCTCTATACTCCTCCGCTCTTTTTCCTTCTCCTTTCTTTACAATTGGCGCAATTATTCCCTCCTTCCAGATTTCCGGCCATCCTCCTTCCTTCCATACCCTATTAATATATTTCCATGCCCAAATCTCCAGCTTCTTCCCCCCTCGCCTCCAGACCTTGCAACCGCAGGCTTCCCAGTCACAACCCTCCATAAGAGCGTCCCCGAGGCCAAGGAGAATCGCCGAGGGTATTGCGCGGACCGCGCATTCGGTTGCACCAATTATGGTGTCGTTGCCTAGGCTGATGCTGCATAACGCGTTCGGCGAGGACGGAGTCGTACCGCCGACGCTGGAGGACTCTGACGATGCAGCCGTATGCGACATATCGGACACCCAAAGGGACAAGCACAATAACGAAGCACCCAAGGGGAGAGCGTGCGGCATTCCACTACCGAGCAGTAATGTAAAGATAGGAATTAAGTTAGACATAAGCTTACCGCATATTATCAATCGAGACACGGAGCGCGAAACATAAGGCCTTAAGCCACACACAAGATTTACCGCGGGGACAACCCGTATGCTATGTCGCGAAATTCGCGAAGAAAAGTCGCTCGTAGAAAGTATTTCGGGGCCGTGGACTCCAATGACCCAAGTGGGCGAAAGTAAGGACCAAATGATCGTTCTTGCCCCATCTGGGCATCGCGGGGAATAGGCAAAACCAATCGCCGTCGCGATCCGACTCTCGGGAGGCGAGATAGGGTACCAGGGTCACCGACGACCCAGGTGGCGATCCGAGTAACTCTGAAATCGCGTAGGCAGGGCCGCGAGAAACCAAAACACGGGCAAGACGCGCAAACGAGGCAGTACGATCGTCCGAAAGCCGAATAGCGGCGCGACCGTCCTCTCCGAGAGAAAACCAGCGTTGACGCACCAGGAGGACCTGGTACACCCAAATATCTGGGCGCCGTCGCGATCTGAGCGGCGGATCAAAAGTTAGCTGACCATGGTCCGCTAAAACCTATCCAGGACGTCGGTCACGGGGAGAAGGACCGGAATCGGGACGATAGGGCTCCCGAGGTTGGGCAACGGGGGTCGCCGTCAACGGCGGACGTCGCAAACGTCACCCGGACATCTTCTTCGAGAAGTCGGTGCGCATGCCCGTACTACGACCCAGAAGGAGTCGTGCGCGCAGGTCGGCGTCGTAAAACATCGATTATTGTAAATAGTGGAAAACCACTATCCGGGAATCGAGAGAACGTATTATTCACATAGGTACTGCGGTGGAATTTTCCACTCGGAACATCTGGCGCGCGAGATATCGGTAAACACCAGATGTTACTGCGTCGCAGGCCGCATTCCTGAGGAGAAAGCGGCCGAACCGTCATGGAAGGGGAAATCCGACCATAGGTGGGGAGCCGAAGAGCGGAATATTCCTCGAGGCAGTCTCTCGTGGGCGCTTCGAGGTACCACATGTACTCGCGCGTATCTCTCGTCGTATCGTGGAAAGTTCTCGATATCGTGCCGGAATACGAAATATAATAACCTCAGCGTCCAAAACAAACGGGAACGCCCGCGAAACGCGTTACTAGTAGCCGATACGAAAGGCGAACGGTCATTGCGAACCGAAATACAAATAATCGCACTTTGCGAGACGTGCGACCGCCATTTTATGCGGGAACAACAATTGTGAACAACCACATGTGTGAAACGATTTACAAGAATAAACGGAAGCTACATTTGTCATAAAATATATCAAATTGTCGATTACTTGCCCTATACTTACCTTATACTTACCTGAACGCGAAGTGGTCCGCCATCTTTCTTAGTCGGTGATCGGGATCGGAGGTGATCATCGTTGCTCCATCGGTAGCTGCCAGAGAAGAGGCAACCGCGGTGAAACCCTGAAAAAAATCGGTATTCGTTGAGTTAGCTTACCGCGACGGTTATACTCACGGTGGTCCGCCATCTTGAGAACGCGGGGATCCTGGACGGTGCGAATCGACGTTGCCCCATGGGAAGGCGTCACTGATGAGGCATCCGAAGGAATTTCCTGAAAATAATTATAATTAGTCGAGTTAGCTTACCATCGTGCCGTGGTCAGCCATCTTGGACACGCATGGACCGAGGCCGGTGATCAGCGTTGATGATCGATGATTGGGCGATGGAGAATGGGCAACACTGGTGCGATTCTGAAAATCAAGGTTAATTACGCAGATAATTGACACTTCGACGGGTGGTCGGCTATCTTCGTACCTGTTGACCTAGGCAGGCGACAAGCGGCTAGGATCGTAGGCTGGGCGATGGAGATAAGGCACCCAGGGAGAAATCCCGGAATTTGGATTGTTTAAACAAATTGGCTTACCACATTGTCGTTATTCTCACCTTCTCGGTAGACAAAGGCTAAACCGAGTGGCGACCGATGATATAGAGGACAAAATAAAGCGTTCCGTGACCCAAATACGTAACGTCCGGTTACAACCTCTCCTGGAATCCCATCCCTTCCCATAGCTTTTCCGTCTTTTAACCTCCTTACAACTCTCCTCATTTCTTCTATGCTAATCTCCTCTTCCTCTTCTCCCTCCTTTTCCTCCTTATATCCTTCTTTCCCCATCCTTACCCTCCCTTCTACTCCTCCCAGGAGTTTCATAAAGTGCTCTTTCCACTCCTCCTTTTCTATTCCTTCCTCAATCCCCCTCCTTTTTTTTCTCCTTATTTACTATCTCCCAAACCTCCACCTCCCTTCTTGCTCCCTCCGCTTTTCTCTCCCATCTCTGATTTTCTTCTTCCTTCTTCCTCTTACACATTTCTCTAAACTCCTTCCTCTTTTCTTTGTACGCGCTACCCTCTCCTTTTCCTTTCCTCCAAGTCCTTAATTTTCTTCTTGCCTCTTTCTTCGCCTCTCTACACTCTTCATCCCACCATCCTGCCTTCCCCCTCTTTCCTTCTATCTCCTCTTCCACCCCTTTATTGCCTCCTTTATTTTTGCCTCCATTTCTTCCCATTCCTTGTTCAAATCATTCCCCTTTTCCTCCACCGCTCCTATTTTTTTAATGAACCTCTTTGTTCCTTCCTCGTTCCATATCCCCCTGTTTCCCTTCTCCCCCTCCTTCTTCCTTTATCTCCCTCTTTTTCTCTCCTTACGGCTATTTCCAAGGGGTGATGGTCCGAGTCCACTCTATCCCCCACTGTCATACTCTCTATCTTCTCTCTTACTTCTCCTTCTTCTATCACATAGTCGATCACCGTGTCTCCTCTTCCCCCCGTAAACGTAAACTCCCCCTCCTCATCTCCCCTCACATTGCCATTGAAGAACTCCCATCCTCTCTCTTCTATGCTATTTATCAGCCACCTCCCCTCTCTGTCAATCTTTTTATTCTTTGATCTTCTACCCCCTCCACGCCGTCCTCCCCCCTCCTCATCATTTATCCCCCCGCCTTCATGACCGGTCCTTGCATTGAAATCTCCTCCAATAATCGTAAACCTTCCTTCTTCTCTCTTTTCCATTATCAGTCCCAGCTCCTTTAGTATTTCTTCCATCTCCCCTTTTTTTGCGTAGACCCCAACAATGCTCCAGTTTTCGCTACCTATCTTAACCTTTCCCTCTATCAGTCCCTCCCTGCCTATTTACGTCCTGTTTCTTCAGTCCTTCTCAGAACTCTTTATCTTTATTTTTTAGCCCAGCTACATTCCAGAACACGATTCTCCATTCTAATTTATTTTCCCCCTTCTCTTCTCTTCCAACCTCCTCATTTCCCTTCCCGACTTCTTCTCCTCCAGCCTCTCTTCCTCCTATTCCCCCGTCTCCATTCCTACTCCTCTCCCTCCTAATTTGCCTCCCTCCTCTTCCTTTTCTCCTCCGCTCTCCTTTCTTACCCTTCCCCTTTCATCCTTTAATACCTCCTCTTCTGCGTCCCATCTCCACCATCCATTTTCCAACCTTATTCTACCTGCCTTGATCCAAGCCCTCCTTCCCTCTCTCTCCTCTCTTCTCGCTATCTCTCTCAGTCTCCAATTCGTCCTTCTTTTCTCCCACGATAAATCCTCCGTGATTCTCTCCCTTCGTCCCGCCAAACTCCTCTTTTTTTCCATCACCTCCCATTTTTGCTCTTCATTCTCCAGCTTCAACAGCACCATTTCCCTTTCTTTTTCCATATCCCCCCTATTTTCTTCACTTCTATTACCTTTACTTTGGCTTTCATTTCCTCCAGTAGCTTCTCCACTTCTTGTCTTCTCCCTCCCTCCTTCACCTCCAACCCCCTTATCACTACATTTCTTCTTCTCTCTTCCCTCTTTTTCTTTTCCAACTTTTTCTCTATCTCTCTCATCCTCTCCACCACTTCCTCATTATCATTACCTGCCTCCCCTTCTCTCTTCTCCTTCCTCTTTCCTATCTTCTCCTCCAATCTTTTTACTCTTTCCTCCACCTTCTCCTCTAGCTTCTTTACTTTCTCCTCCAGCGCTTCTCTCTGTTTTCTCCATATTTCCTCCGTTCTCTTCAACTCCTCCTTCAGTCCCTTAATTTCCTTTTTTATTTCCTCTTTATCTTTTTTCCTTTCTTTCTCTTGTTCTTCCATTTTTTTTAAGATCTCCTTAAGCATCTCTTCTGTCTCCATGTTTCCTTTCCCCTCTTCTCCTTTTTTGAACTTCGCTGGCGGTGATCTATAAACCCTCCTTGTTTCTTTAAACCTTCCTTAGATCTCTTCCTCTGCTCTCTCCTTCTCCTCCTCCTCTTCTCTTTTCCTTTTCTGAAAATAATCTAAGACCGACCCTTCGCTATCTGATCTCCCTCTCTGTTTTCCAAGCTCTTCCGCCTTTGTTGGCCTGCCCCTTGCCTTCCTCTCACCCTCGCCCTCTCTCTTCTGTTCTTTGCCTCCTTGCTGTTCACTCTCTGTTCTTACCTCCTTCTCTTGCTCCATCCGCCGCTCCTACCTTGGCTTTACTCTCCTACTCGTTATCTCTCCTACTCTCTTCTCCCTTTACCTATTCTATGCTCTATGCCCTGCCGTGCCTCTGTTTCCCCTTCAAGGCGCCCCTCTACTCTCACTTCGTACGTTCGTGCCTTGCCGCGCGCTCACTGCCGCACTGGCTCGGTTCCCCCACCGCGACACCCCTCTACTCTCAGTATTACCCGTGCCCAACCTGCCTCCGTGCCTTACCACTTTTCTACACTTATTCCTCCTTTACCGGCTACTCCACCACTCACCCCTTACGTCTCCTTGTTCTCCTGCCTCCACACCTTCTCGCTCCTCCACGCTCTCCCTCCTCTGCCTCCTTGTACTCTTGGTTCCCTTCGCTTTTCTCGCACCCACTTTCGCACCTGTCACCTCAGTCGCTCCGGAAACGGAAGTCCCGTTTACCATTTATTATTTCCCTAAACATTTTGTCTCTAAAGTACGGCATGTCGTCCTGCGTGAACGTTATCTCCCTGTTTGCACAGACATACTCGGCGAACATGCAAGAGAATACACCACAATCGCTACCATTCGTTTGTTGCGGAATGTTCTTGGCGGAATAAAATTCCCAATCACTTATATCATAAAGTTGTTTCTTTTTGTCAAAACTCTCATTTTGTAAATATAGTTTTAGCACAGCCAGACATTTCGGATTATCACTGCCCAAACTGTCGTAATAAATAATCGTTTTATCGCGGAAATCTACTATTGACATACACCAGTGAACATTCAGATGTATAGGGATAATAATAAGATCCTGCGCAAATATGTCCACTTTCCTGGTCCATTGCTTCAGAGACGAGTGGCCGCCCGACAGAAGTTTCGAATAAAAAAACGTGTTCATCGCATGTACCTTCGGATACTTGTTCGAAGATGTGCTTCTGGCGATCAGCAGATTCATATAAAAATTAATCACTTCGTCGTTCAGCCAATTTGAGTCAGCCAGCGTGTAAAGATCCTTCAACGAGCCTCAGACCGAATCCTTCCACTGCCTCCATACTGTAGAAACCCTCAACACAAAAATTATAATGTTACAAAATTATGTCGCAAAATTATATCACATTACACTCAATTATTTTAATATTAATTTGTATATTTACCTTGATAACTTGATTGCATCGCTGCTCGATCATGTAATTCTTCCCACGCATTTAATTCTTCCCACTCATTGATTTGTTCCCATGCGCTTAATTCTTCCATTGCATTCAGCTGATCGGATTGCATCATGTTTTTAAGTTGCTCGCTTGCTTGCTTGAGCATATTATGATTCTAACGCTCTTCTTCACCGCTTTCTTCAATCACTTTTTCTCTTTTCTCTATCATTTCATCTTCTTCTACTTCTACGTCACAGAGACGTGACTTTCCTTAGACCCTTTGGGTACCAGTTGTAAGCTATTTGCTTATCTCGAACTCTTTAAAGAATGTGACAATGGTGGGTCATAAATTATACCTGCATACCATCGGCGCTCAATTCCATAACATTTGTATGGTTTTTTTATAAATAATTTTCGGCCGGGTGTACCTTTTTTACCATTATTTTATAAAATATCCCCACCAATCAAAGTATATCTACACATCAGGTGAAGCAAATCTCAAAAAATCTTGGATACTTGCTCTCGTGCATTCGTGCGTAAAAGTCTCGTCCTGCGTGTGTACTTGGTGCGAAACACTATCGTGTCTTTAATATTTTTGTGTCATCAAGTTCATATATATATATATATTTTTTTTAATATAATACATTAAAATGGCTAATCATTTTGACGACATTGTGTTTGATGGAGAAGAAGAAGAACACGCGCTGTCAGACGACAGCGATTATGAAACTGCGGATAGTGACGATGACTCCGTAGAAGTCGTTTTTAAAGCCTTGCATCGCCCCCAAATTTTGGCGCGGAATGGACGCACAAAATATTGCGCCATTTATTTATATTATACAGACGGTTCAGGATCAAGACACAAGGATTGTGCTTTATGCATGAATGAATACCCGGACGCTGATGCCGATCCAGTATATGTCGTTCGAAGGCATATAAGCAAAGCATACAACGCAATACGCCATCGTACCTGCGGAAATTGCAGACAGCCGCTGTATACACTATATTCATGCAACATATGTCCTATTTGCACGAAATAGAATATATGTTGCATGGAAATGTGAAGCCTGAAATATCAACGTAAGTTTTACTTTTTAAAATTATTATTATTATTTTTAAATATTTTATTATTAATTATTAATTATTAATTATTAATTTACTGTATTTTATTTTTACAGTTTCAATTAATTGACCAACAAACGCATTTGGCTATCGAAAAACGTTTGCTTGAAACAAAATTGTAAAAGCGTAAATTATAATAAATTGTATTAATTTTATCAATTTTCCATATGCAACATAAATTATTTTCCCTTTTCAAATTATAATCTTATTTATAATAGGCAAATAAAATAATAAATAAAGTCATACTTTGTGAAAAGAAATAATTCTAAATCAATGTAAGCAAGAGTTACGCGTGTCAAAGTAGCAATCCGGGCTCTTACACCTTTATATATAATATATCCCTTTTAGTGTTTCGGAGAGTTGCGGCTCTCTCAGGTACCTACTCGTGCCACGTCCCAGTACGAGCCTGCCTGTTTCTATAAGTTTATAATGAACCGTTTATATAATTAAAAAGGACATTACCGCATAATATAAAGAATTAATAAAATTATTAAAATATAGATAAAAACTTTTATCTAAAATAGAATAATCTCATCACGACACGTATGAACTTGTCCGTTCCTGCCTTCCACTCTCAGTTCCCCACTATGGGACTCTATAGTTTAAGTCATGTAAATTTCTTATAAATTAAATTATTATATTAATTAAATTAGGTTATAAATAATTAAATTAGGTTATAAATAATTAGATTAGGTTATAAAAAAAGCTAGGCCGGTTTTGGATCAAGGCGTGGTGCTCGCGCGGGGTGCGGAGCGAGGGGATCTCGGCGGCGCGGAGATCTCGGTGTGGAGGGGGGGATGACGTCATCAACGTGGCCGCCGAGATCCCCTCGCCCCGCACCCCGCGCGAGCACCACGCCTTGATCCAGAACCGGCCTAGCTTTACTACTGACGATTAGGCAAATGGACTGCCAGTCTTATTACTGTGTGAGACTTCATGAACAGATCATATCCATTCAGTCTCCACATTGCTTCTGGAGCACTAACATACCTTGCATCTAGGAATGAGTTAACTTCATCTACTTTAATGAGCCTTGTGCCATCTCGTGTTTGCACTTTAATTGCGGCACAGTCAAATCCTTTGTGAATGTACTTATATAAGTATTTTACGCTCTTCACTGATGAGCATATTTCCAAATTGATGTGCCGATCATATTTCATGATTAAATATGGCGAATATGGCACCACCCATCGATTGTCAATTTCTTTTCCTCTGACAATGTATTTTTTCCCAGTATTCCTTCTTTGATACATGGGATATTCATTCACATTAGCATTTGTTTCGTCTCGAAACTCTTTTGGAAAGCCTTTTGAGCATTTTTCATCGTCACCAGGGCAAGGATATCTCTGAGATTGGTTGCCACACGGACCATGAATCATGTGCTTCAGAACTTTTGCATTAAGTTCTGGATATCTTTATTCGTCAGGAATTTCAGCCCATACCATCATGTCAATGATTTCTTGAAGTCGAGGCTTATCTTCATCACTCAACATTGCAAGTAAATGCAAATGTGGAAGTCCTTTTTTTTGGAACTCAATCACGCCTGCATAGGCTATGATATTTCCAAAAATTCCATTTTGAATTAGATCCTTCATAACCTTTTTGACATCCAAGCTGAATGTTTTAGCGACCAAATCAGGTCGATACTCTAATGGGCATCCATCAAGGTTTTCCTTAATTTCAAGGCATTGAGGATTGCAAGTCATCGTAAGAAAAATGTCTGGTTTACCAAATTTTTTGACCAAAGACATGGCATCTTGGTAACTTTCTTGCATATTCCTTGGACTGTCCATAAATGAGGATGGTAATATTACAGGTATACCAGCTGTAATTCCTTCTTTTTGTGCTCGATTATCAAGATGATCCATTAACCCTGAATAAAGGTCAGCTCTTAATTGAGGCTGATTCAATTTAATGTAATTAAGCCTATTGGCTTCAGTTTTCATATAGGCATCAAGTATAAATTGACACCTCAATTTGCCTGCTCTTTGAAATTGGCTAAATTCTGCTCTTGGTGCCAGCAAGTGAGCATAATAGTCCATTTGCGTTACTTTGAATCCTGGATATTGAGGATTATGAGATTTCAATTCTGAATGCCATCCATTATTACCGTATGGATATAATAAAGGGTAATACATTGGGTCACATCTTTTGTCCAGAATTGAAATTTGTTGGACATCGTTCGAATTTTTGTTATAAATCCGAATGTCTCTCTCAAATGGAAGCTCACCATCAACATTTTGAAAGACAACGGCTATTTCATTAGCTCGTGGAGCATTGTATCTTCCTTTATCATGTTGAGGATTATTTCGAAAGCACAACATCAACGTTGGAGTTTGAGTGCCTCTCGGATTAAGATCTTGTTCAATTTGACGCATCATCTTAAAAGTTTTGGCAAATTCATTGCATTGGATCATGAAACATGATAAATTTCTCATCAGGGCTGGATCACACCCTTGGTTGGCTTTGTTATTTATTCTATGATGAACAGCTTCTTCCGTATCCAAAAAGTAAAGTTGTGCGTATTGTAGTGGTTGCCCATCACATGGGCGCATTGCTTTCGAGGTCAAATGATGATATTGCCCATGAATCTTTAAGCAATAAGGAGCAAGGTTCACTACATCCAAGGGATTTCTATTGCCTAGGGCACCCATGGAGGCCATAGCTAAAGCGCTGTTATATGAACGAATATTATCCATAAAATTCTTAGATTGAGCATTATTTTCCATGAATAATTTTTTAAGAAATTCAGGAAAATTTATGTGTTTTAATTAAAGCTTGCCCTTTTGGCAACAATATGTAAATTTTCCATCTTTAGGCTTTTCACATATAAAGTTTAACAATTTGCAAAATTGGCATTCGACATTCATTTGACCAAGTGTGTGAACAGGCACATTTATTTCATGACCTTTGGCAATTAGCGCAATTTGGTGATTCATTTGTTTGGCTTGGCACCTTCTCTGAATATGTCTCTGGGCATCAGCTTCAAGTCGTTGAGATCTTGTTTCTACATTTTCCTGTGCCCTCTGCATAGCATTTCTCTGGGCATTAGCTTCCAGTCGTTGAGATCTTGTCTCATTATTTTCCTGTGCCCTCTGCTGAGCATTTCTCTGAGCATTAGCTTCCAGTCTTTTAGTCCTTTCCTCCAATATCTCATTTTTTCGCATCTGTCTTAAACGTCTGCTTTTACGACTCACTTTACTCAAATTTTCGCATTTTCTCTTTCAAGGCATTTTGTATAATTAAATTACTTGTTCTTTAAATATTGAACGCTAAAATTTGTATTCTTGAACGTACAATCTCGAAAAATTTATTTTAAATTTACTTGTTTGAACTGGAATACGTAGGGTACTTTAAATGGAGAAGGGTAAAATTCAAATTTGATTGTACTTGAACGTGCAATCGCGAAAAATTTATTTTAAATTTACTTGTTCTTTAAATACTAAACGCTAAAATTTGTTTACTCGGACGTACAATTGCGACAAATTTACTGTATAATTAAGACTTACTTGTTTTTCTCTCTTTCTAATTTTCGATATTCTTCTTACTATTATTTTTACTATCTTATGTTCTCATATTATCACATTTGCTTGATCCTTTATTTCTTTTCTCTGTTATGTTCTTTCCGTTTCCATTCTATCTCTCTTACTTATCTATATTCTGTTTAATAATATATTGCATTTTTGTATATAATTCATATTATTACTCACATATCTAAATATAAATTTTTAATTTGTATAATATTATATAAATTTTTTATTGCAACGTATATATTGATTTATCGTTTTCAGTGAATTTATTAACTTATAATAACAGATAAAATATTATGTATATTACAATATACAACAATAAACCACAATAAATGATTTCATAGTAAAGATTAAAATTAACATTAAAAGCGATAGTCAATGTATATAATTCATATTATTACTCACATATCTAAATATAAATTTAGAAAATTTGTATAATTTTATATTATAAATTAATAAATTATTATAAGTTAATAAATTCACTGAAAGCGGTAGTCAACGTATATGTTATTATAAAATATATTCTGTATAATCTATCTCTTGTATCTATATTTAATTTGTATAATATTGTATAAATTTTTTATTGACTAAAGTTCAAAAAAATTCGAAAAATTTCGGATACCGGTTTCCAAAAAAATCGGAAGTGCATTATCAAGAGACGGACAAAGAAAAAAGGTAAATTTTTAATGATATTTTTTTATAGTATAATTTCTTATCATGTTTTATACCTTCAACAGATTTTTCTTTTTTTTTCTTTATAATTCTTTGAAATTCGGTCAATTATTTCCCGAAAAATTAAAAAAAACGATTTCCAGAAAATCGGTAACGAAAAACTATACACTTTATGGTACTCCCCGGGAAATTCTACCCCTACTTCATATACTTTTGGTAAAGATTCGGTCCACTAACGAATGAGATTCGGTCAATTATTTCCCAAAAAATTGAAAAAATAAAAAAAGCCGGTGTCCAGAAAATCGGTAACAAAAAACTATACATTTTATGGCACTCCCCGAAAAATTCTACCCCTACTTCATATACTTTTGATAAGGTATCTATATATAAATTAATAATTGTATTGCGACGCTTTTTTATATGGCCACAATGCTGGTATGCGCGACCGCACCGATATACCGCGCCACAAGGATGTTGAGCGAGTTACAGAGCAAAATACCTCCAAAAATGTTGGGCGCCAGGTGTGGAGAAGGCCACACCACCTTTGACTCAAAAAACGCGAACGTGCACTAACTGTACTCGGAACTCGAAATCCTCTCAAAAGTTTCTTTACAGACTCTAACGACTTAAATTCAACTATCTTGCTCTGATCGCTCGCAACGACTGCTCACTCCGCGGCAGAGGGTCGGGGTTCGGCTAGAGGCCGAGCCCAGAGGAGGTTGGCTGTGATTAGGCGAGAACGATACACACACACACACACACACACACACACACACACACACAAACAAAATAATCAGTAGGCGACTCAGTAATAAAGCAGAAATATATATTGTATCCAGACGATGGCGATATTATTCTCGAGATTTCGACGCTATATTTTGCGAGACCCTTAGGTAGGCTCGCGTTAAGACGGTCGGTAGGGGCGGGACAATATTTACAGCTCGGTGATCACGTTCTGATCACGCGTTTCTTCACGAAAGTCCGCTCACGGTGACTCGAGTAAATATTAGATGCCGGCGTCGACTTTGAATGACTAACTCACGGCTCGAATCTTATTTGCGTTCTCACGAAACAAAATAAGTGTGACGTTATGTGTCCCATCAGCTTCGATCTCAAGGACTTTCATGCCCAGATCCTGAAATTCATCCTTTGGATCACATTCACCACGTCACACTGAATAGGAACAATTACTTAGGATGACTCTACGTTATATTCGCGAGGAGAGAACAGGTGCAAGAGAACGATACGCGCCAGGCCCCAAAGATATATGCTCGAAACGACAAGATAATATATGATAAGATAATATGTTTGAAAGGACAAGACGCGCGAAATAGGGACCACTCGCGAAATGGCGGAGTCCCGCGCAATGAAAGATATTCGCTCAACGGTCAATTTTCATAGACAGAGTAATATTCGCAATTGAATAAAATATTTGCCCAACGGTCTCGTAGCCGGAGTAGTACTCGCAATTAAAGATTCGCCGCAAGGTGAATACGGCACGCCAAGCCCGTGCTCGAAAAAGCGCGATTGATCGCCCAAAGAATAATATACACAAAAGAAATATTTCTCGCAAAAGGGACGATACGCACAAACGTAAAGCCGAACGAACGATACACGCGAAATAAACAATTCTCGCCGAATAAACGCTACAAAATAAAGATTTCTCACAGGACGAATGATACACGCAACATAAATGTTTTTCGCCGAATAAACGCTACACGCTGTGAGCGCGTGATTTCCACGCGCGACTCACCCGAGGACTCACAAGTAGAATCTCCTTAATAATTATACGCACGGGGAGCCCGCACTCACGATATTACTCAATACGCAACTCTATATGCAATCTCGAAATACTTGATACGGTATATAGCACTGAGATCGATAGGCGCGACATTAACAAACGATAATCTCAGAATATTCAATACGGTAACAATAATCTCAAAATACTCGATACGGTAATCTAACGCGAGGGACTGTTGAGCCGATCCGCGAGATCTTTCTACGCAACACGCGGTACAATCATGACGCGTGGCCGTCCTTCGTTACTTTATCCCACGCAAATCGAGTCGGGAAGAAACGGACGCCCTTTTACCCTTCCTACGGGGAGTCAGCGGGCGGACTTGGTCTTACCCGTAAAACGAACCGAAAACGATAATCCCCGCGAGGGATTCACGACAATGGCGCGTAGGTAAGGAAACTCTTAAGCAACTACGCGTCTCTCTCTCTCTCTAAATTAAACGCGTCACGGTACTCGACTGCCGCTCCCGCTGTTCCCCGATACCTGATGTCCGGGATTGAGGCTCGTTTCTCGTCCTTCCTTCCTTCCTTCTCAATGGCAATTCCTAGGGCCGCCGCCCTCGCTAATTCTCGAAGCTACGGAGAGGTCCTTGCCGGACGTCCGTCCTCACTCGCGATCGACCCAACAGACTCAATACCGGAAACTTCCCGCGGCTTCGACCCGCCGCTTCGACTCGCGGCCCTCTAGATCGGGGCGATTCGCCGCACCGGCGGATGGCGCCACGCTGCCGAAATGGGCTTTCCGGCCGCTTCCTCCTGAAAACTGTTAATAAACAGTACGCGCGCAATATAAAGGTTCGGGAGGGCGAAGACTGTGACGTGCACACGGTGCAACGTCACAGTATCTATATATATATATATATATATATATATATATATATATATATAATTTTTATTGCAACATATACATTGATCTATCGCTTTCAGTGAATTTATTAACTTATAATAATAGATAAAATATATTATACAATATAAAACAATAAACCACAATAAATGATTTCATAGTAAAGATTAAAATTAACATTAAAAGTGGTAGTCAATGTATATGTTCCTTTCTAAAAAAGGGCATGTTAAGTCGATACTCGCATATCTCGAAGCTTTTGTTGCCGCTTTTCCGCGATGCCAATTGATTCTCTCGCTGCGCTTACTTCATTTGCAGCTGTCATCGTATATATTTTGACAGTTGTGTGTATTTTGTGTATCAAGAAGTTAATAGTGTAATAGTAATAGCATAATGTTAAAGCTAAATAGCGCGCGCGAAGAGCGCGTTTGTGGTGTCTAGTAATAGTAAAAAAATAGCCGCAACGTCTAATTAATTCCTAGCAAATTTGTTGTGCTTAAATAAATGTATTCACAAAAACTATTTTTATTAACTAAAGCAACATTTAAAAAATTCTAGTATTATAAAAAGGATATTGTAACATCCTTTTTATTTAAATAATAATCATTATAAAAAATATAATTATTATTTACCTTTAAAACGTCAGTTAGTTATTATAAAACGTCAGTTTGTTATTATAAAATATATTCTGTATAATCTATCTCTTGTATCTATATATAAATTTTTAATTTGTATAATATTGTATAAATTTTTTATTGCAACATATACATTGATCTATCGCTTTCAGTGAATTTATTAACTTATAATAATAGATAAAATATATTACAATATAAAACAATAAACCACAATAAATAATTTCATAGTAAAGATTAAAATTAATATTAAAAGTGGTAATCAATGTATCCGTACAAAATTACCTTTTTAAAAAAAAGGTAAAAAAAGGCGCCAAGTACACGCATAGTAGTGTATATGTTGTTATCTCGAAAAAAGAGAAAGTGGTAGTATTATACCTCGAAAAAATTTAAGTAACAAGTGGTAGACATAATCTTTATATCTCGAAAAATCTCGAAGAAATCTAAGCAGTAGTATCTTTATTTCCGAAAAATTATAATTAACCCAAGTGATACACATCACAAAATTATGTTACCTTATCAAAAAGAAGAGTCGCGCTTCAAGTGATCTATTACAATTACAAATAATTATTTAAGTTTTTTTATTATTTTGACTGTGTATACGTTTATATATATATATATATTTTACCGGAATCATCTGTATCTTTTTCCTTTTCCTTGTAATTTTCCAATCTTTCTCGGTCCCTCTCTCTCCGTTTTCTTTCCAGAACTCTTCTCTCTCGATCTCTTCTCTCACGTTCTCTTTCTCGTTTTCTTTTTTCTCTTTCCTCTTCCGCCTCTATACTTCGTTCTCGATCTTCACTTTTCTCTTCCTCTTCCACACTTTCTCGCTCTCTCTCTCTCCGTTCTCTTTCACGATCTCTTTCTCGTCTTATCCGTCCCCAAATTCCTCTATATACTCTTCCTCTCGCTCTCCAACCACCTCTACGTACTCTTCTTCTCTCTTCCCAACCTCCTCTGCTTCCTAATATTGATAAGGTTAAGAAATGTTGATTTAGTATTTTCTAAAAAGTTATTCACTTTTTTTAAAATAGAAAGAGAAACTCAAATAATTAAATAATCTTTTTAATTATTTAAGTTTTTTTTATTATTTTAACTGTATATGTTTATATATATATTTTACCGGAATCATCTGTATCTTTTTCGTTTTCCTTGTAGTTTTCCAATCTTTCTCGGTCTCTCTCTCTCCGTTTTCTTTCCAGAACTCTTCTCTCTCGATCTCTTCTCTCACGTTCTCTTTCTCGTTTTCTTTTTTCTCTTTCCTCTTCCGTCTCTATACTTCGTTCTCGATCTTCACTTTTCTCTTCCTCTTCCACACTTTCTCGCTCTCTCTCTCTCCATTCTCTTTCACGATCTCTTCTTCGTCCTATCCGTCCCCAAATTCCTCTATATACTCTTCCTCTCGCTCCCCAACCACCTCTGCGTACTCTTCTTCTCTCTTCCCAACCTCCTCTGCTTCCTAATATTGATAAGGTTAAGAAATGTTGATTTAGTATTTTCTAAAAAATTATTCACTTTTTTAAAAATAGAAAGAGGAACTCAAATAATTAAATGATCTTTTTAATTATTTAAGTTTTTTATTATTTTGACTGTATATGTTTATATATATTTTTTACCGGAATCATCTGTATCTTTTTCGTTTTCCTTGTAGTTTTCCAATCTTTCTCGGTCCCTTTCTCTCCGTTTTCTTTCCAGAATTCTTCTCTCTCGATCTCTTCTTTCACGTTCTCTTTCTCGTTTTCTTTTTTCTCTTTCTTCTTCCGCCTCTATACTTCGTTCTCGATCTTCACTTTTCTCTTCCTCTTCCACACTTTCTTGCTCTCTCTCTCTCCGTTCTCTTTCACGATCTTTTTGTTTCCTTTTTCGTTCTCTTTCCCTTATTAATTGGACAAAACTGTGAAATATTAAGTCTTGCATATTGAAATATATTAACAAAAATTTTTTGAAAATTAGAAAAATGTAAAATAAAAAATGAGCTTTCGAAAAAATCGAAAAAGTGTGCTCCTAATATGAGATACTCTGGGAATTTGCTAATAATTATTACAATATACAATACGCAATATAATCTCATTTCAAGATTTCAAACTTTTCAAACGTTGAAACTAAAGATATTTTCAAATCAAAAATATTTTTTTTTCTGTGTATACACAGAATAGCTATAGCAACCCAGGAGTACCCTGAGTATCTCATAATACGAGCATCGCGATTGAATAAATATCTTAAATATTACCGATCATCGTCAAATTCAATACAATCTTCCTTGAATGATATTTTATTGATTAAATAACTAACCTTTCCTTTCTTCTTTTTTCCTTTTCAACCTCCCTACTCCGTCGTTCTATACTTTCCTCTTTCTCTACCACACTTTCTTGGTTGCTTTCTCTTCGTACCCTTTCGCGAACTCCTTTCTCCAAATCTCTTCTCGCCCGTTTTCTATTCTCACGTTCTTTTTCCATAATTTTTTAAATTGTCTTAATGGCTGTGATTGACACAATATTCGAGTAATATCGATAGATTGTTTTGTTTATACTCGCTCGGTCTGATGTTCGCGGGATATACCAATATTGCTATCGGTGATTGCAATCGGTGATTGCAATCGGTGATTGTAATGTGTGCGCGAATGGGTTGAGGAATTTTTGAATTCAAGGTTTTGAATAAATTCAAATTTATCGTTAAATGTCTATAATTAAGATTACTGATATTCACAAATATTTACAGTTCTTTATTGTCGCGGACAATAGCGAAAGCGCGGATGAAGTCGCGCGAGAAACACGTTCGTTCCGCGACCGCTAGAATGACGCAATGAATGCGCGCGGCAAAGACGATAGCTCGACGGCAAGTTTAATATCGCGAGCAGCGATGTGTCGGAACTCGAAACGAACCGAGAGGTTAGCACGAAATACGGAATCGTAATTTCTACACGTTAAATTCGGCGTACTGTTATCGAGTGCTTGCTCGCGGAGCGGAGGGTCGGAGCTTTATACCCTCGGGTTCCGGCCCCCGGCAACGGGCTGAAAATCCTCGGAGCCAATCGAGCTCCGCTACTTCGAAAAGACGCTTTGCTTCGGAAAATTAAACGGCTTCGCTGATCACGCGGCCAGCGACCGATCCTCTGTTTTCGCCGAAGCTCCTGCTTCGTCCCGAGGTGTTTACCTCGCGCACTGAGGCCCCGAGACAAAGGAAGAGAGTCGGTACACACAGTAACAAGCCTGGGTTTCTGATCTCGATATTTCGTAGAAACGACCTGCTTATTTCTCGAATACGATCCCGAATTAGCGTCGTTTCCCGGAAAGCTTTGACTTCCCGTTTACAGATCAATTTCACGAAATTCAGTCCGTTATAAGTTTACGTTCGATCCCGAACATTCCGCCCGCCTCGTATGGTGCAACCGACGAATTCATGTTAAGCGAAATTTCACACAGCATAAGAATTTAGCCTCGGCGCGCAGCGTTTGCAGGTCGTAACTGCAGCGGATGGCGATCGTACACTTTTAGTTCCGTCAACATTCGCGACCGCGTATTAATTAAATTATTTAATTATTTCGCAGGCAATTTTTTTTTCCACAACTTTATACATTTTTAACAACTTTATACATTAAATACAAAGTACAATACGATACGGATTAGGCGTCGTCATCCTCTACAGAGCTGTCGGGCAGCAGAATGAGTTTATTCACCGGCCTGGTAAACCTTGAGCCGGCGGTGCGGACTTCGACCACCCTTATATGTCCGTCCGCTCCGGGGTGCAACTTCTCGATCCTTGCGAGCGGCCATTTGGTCGGAGGCGTTGTCTCGCTTCGGATGAGACACAATCGCCCACCGCGAAGTCTACCGCTGTCCTTGAGCCACTTTGGGCGGTGGGCTAGCGAGTGAAGGTACTCTTTGGACCACCGATCCCAGAAGTGGTCTTTCATGCGCTGCAGCAACTGCCACCTGGAGAGGCGCGTCGTCGGTTCCTCGGGGAGAAACGGTTCTGGCACGGCGGTCAGGGCCGTACCAATAAGAAAATGGCCTGGTGTCAAAGCCGTGAGATCCTCGGGGTCGTCGGACATTGCCTGGAGAGGACGCGAATTAAGGCACGCCTCGACCTGCGAAAGAAATGTGACCATTTCCTCGTAGGTTAGTTTGGTATCGCCTAGTACCCGCCGCAAGTGGTGTTTAGTAGATTTCACGGCGGCCTCCCAGATGCCGCCGAAATTTGGAGCTGCCGGAGGATTGAATCGCCAGTGGATTCTCTCCTCGGCGAGGCGTTCGACAAGGCGTCGGCCTTCCTGGCCGCTCGCGGAGAAGAGCGCTCGAAGTTGATTGTCGGCACCGGCGAAATTAGTTCCGCAATCACTGTATAAGTTCTGGCATAGCCCACGACGCGAGACGAACCGGTGGAGGGCGGCCAGAAAGGCGTCAGCGGTATAGTCGGATGCTACGTCGAGATGGACAGCCCTGGAACTTAAACATACAAAAACGGTGATAAAAGCTTTGTAGGCTCGATGCCCTCGCCCTTTGGCGGTCCGTAGCCACACCGGTCCGGCGTAATCAACACCGGTGTTCAGAAACGGCCGAGCCGGAGTAACTCTTGACTGCGGAAGATCTCCCATCATCGGCTGAGGTGAGGCCGCCCGCTGGTCGCAAACAAGTCACGCAGCGGTGAATTCGACTTTTGACCAGGGCGCGGCCTCGAGGTACCCAATACTCTTGGCGGAGGGAGCTAAGGGTCATCTGCACACCGCCGTGTAGAGTTCGTCGATGGTGTGCTTCAATGACAAGCTCCGTGAAGTGTGACTCGCTCGGTAAAATCACGGGATGTTTCGCATCGAAGGCGAGCGAGGCGTTCTTCAAGCGGCCGCCGACTCGCAGTAAGCCTTGTTCGTCCTGAAACGGACTTAATTTGGCCAGGGAGCTACGAGGCGTCAGTGGTTCTCCTTTCCGGATTGTCGCCAGCTCAGCTTGGAAGTGAGTCGCCTGTACGATGCGCAGCCAACACCGACGAGACTCCTCGAGATCTGCAGCTCCGAGTGTCAGTGGAATCGTGTCCTCCGGAGTCCTCGATCGCCTAGAACGCGGTAGCCAGCGACGGCACCAAGCGGTGACTCTCAGCAGGCGCAGAAAGGACGAGTGCCTCGTTAGCAGCGGCGACTCGTCGATCGCCGCGGCGGAAGTCGCTGCGGCGTGAGCGAGCGTTCGTCGCTCGGGCAGGTCGTCCGGTAGCTCCACCATCGACGAAGAATCTCCCCACGGACCCGACTCCGTCCTCAACCACGGTGGTCCTTTCCACCAGAGTGGGTGGTCGAGCAGTTCTCGTGGAGCAAGTCCTCGAGAGGCGCAATCCGCCGGATTGTCGCGCCCGGAGACGTGGTGCCACTGGGCGTTGGGAAGCGAGGTCTGGATCTCGCTCACTCGGTTCGCCACGTAAGTCTTCCAACTTGAGGGGTGGCCGTGGATCCAGCCCAGCACTACCTTTGCATCGGTCCATAAATGCAGCGGTGCCTCCATCGCCTCGAGAGTGCGCTGAACGGGAGCTGCTAGGTTGACGAGGAGCTTGGCGGCGCTTAATTCGAGCCTAGCTAACGTCACCTGCTTCAATGGAGCTACCTTGGTTTTTGCGGCTACCATTCTCACCTCGATCCTCCCGTTCTCGTCCTCGGTCCGCACGAAAATGACAGCGGCGTAAGCCCGCTCTGAGGCGTCTGAAAAGCCGTGGATTTCCAGCCGGCAGCCCTCGAGTCCGCACGTCAGCCATCGCGGAATTCGTATGGCTTCGAGAAGAGGCAGCTCGCTCTGAAACTCGTGCCATCGTCGAGAGTCGTCGCTGGGCAGAGGCGTGTCCCAGTCGATGCCCAGTAGCCACGTTGACTGGATCATAATCTTGGCACGTACGGTGACTGGAGCCAGCCAGCCCAATGGGTCAAACAGCCGAGCCGTCAGCGAGAGCGCCGTTCGCCTCGAGAACGTCTCGACTCGAAGCAGCTGAGTTGAAAAAGCGAAGCAGTCGTCGCGAGGATGCCAGCGCAGTCCCAAGGTGAGGTGGCTCTCGCCTGGTTGCCAGCCTCGGGGCTCCTGCTGCAGTCGGTCCTCCACCGGCAGATCCTCGAGCAGCGCCTCCTCGTTCGCGGACCATTTCTTGAGCGGGAAGCCGCCCGCCGTGCAGATCCGCACGAGTTGTCGTTGTCTTTCCTTGGCCTCCTGAATCGTAGCCGCACCCGACAAGACATCATCCATGTACGTCTCGTCCTCCAAGACGGCCGCGCCAAGCGGCCACTTCTCTCTCTCATCGGCAACGAGCTGGTGCAGTGATTGGATGGCCAAGAAAGGAGCGCACGTCAAGCCGTATGTGATTGTATTCAGCCAGAGATCCTGAATCTCCTCGCTCGGATCGTTCCGCCACACGATTCTCTGCAGGTCTCTGTCCTCCGGATCAACCTCGACCTGTCGATACATTTTTTCAATGTCTGTGGCAAAGACAAAACGATGGCGACGCCACTTTAGGATGATGATTATGAGGGGCGGCAGAAGATTTGGTCCGACCATCAAATGTTGGTTGAGGGACGCGCCGGATGGAACGGTAGTCGAACCATTGAACACGACTCTCAATTTCGTTGTTGTGCTCGATTCGCGCATCACACCGTGATGAGGCAGATAGCAATGCGGCTTGTCACTTGCGTTTGTCGTCGGCGGAATCGGCGTCATGTGCCCTAGCTCGGCATACTGGCGCATGAAATCGCGGTATGACGTATGGAAAGAGGCGTCCCGCGCGAACCTCTTCTCCATGTGCTTCAACACTCGCACGGCTACGCGACGCGTGTCCGAGAGATCGGGCAACGGGCTCATTACCGGCAGACGCACGACGTAACGACCCGAGGAACGGCGTCTGTGTGTGCGAGCGAAATGATCCGCGCATTCTTTTTCTTCCCTGCTGAGAGCCATTCTCGTCGAAGGAATTTCATCCTGCTCCCAGAAGCGGCGGACCATGTCCGTCAGATCTTCCTCGACTCGGCATTGGAGGGCTTGGGCCGAATGGCCGGAGCTCGTTTCACCGACGGAGCCTGAGATTATCCAGCCCAGCGTCGTATTCTGGGCAACTGGTTCGCCCTTTCCACCCCGCCGAAGTCCTTGACGGAGAATGGCTGCGTAGACGTCGGCTCCAAGGAGTACGTCGATCGCATCGGACGCAGAGTAGTCCGGATCCGCCAAGCTAAGGCCACGAATGTGCGCCCAGGACGCGGCGACGGTTGAGACTCCCCCGGCGTAAGCGGAGAGACGCGGGAGAATGATCGCTGAAAGCGACATGGCAGCTCCACCCGTCCGCGGCGTCATCGACAGCGAGACGCGGCCTCGCGCCGTGCACGTCTTTTGACCGCCGATCCCGAAGACCGATATCGAAACGGGCGATCGCGGAAGTTTCAGTAGCTGTGCGAATCTCTCGGAAATCATCTAAATTTCCGAGCCCTGGTCGACCAAGGCGCGCGCGGAATGCCAGGAGCCGAAGCGATCGGCGACGCGAACGCGAGCTGTGGCGAGGAGCACGGCCACCGTCTTAACGGGTGTTCCGTGTGTCACATGCGACGTCTTCGCGACCTCGGTTGCGCGGCACGCGTCGTGGATCGACGAATGGTGACGGGCCCCGCACGCGGAGCAGTCCTTTTTCACGACGCACTCGCTCACTTTGTGTCGACCGAGACAATTAAAACACAAGTTCTTTTCCTCGACGAATTGGCGTCGATCTAACGCCGTCTTCTTTTTGTACGCGTCGCAGAATATTAATATATGCTCCTTGGTACAGAGCGGGCAGCGGCCACGCTTGGCCTCGGACTTGCCCTCCTCTTTACTCGCGAGATGGCTGCGAGTCGATTTCGCCGTGCCGTTACTTGACTTATGCGCGGCAGCATCAGTTTTAATCGGTAGCATCGATTCCAATGTATGCAAGCGGCGGTCGAGGAATCGTTCTAGTTCGAGATACGTCGGCGGCTCGGTGGAGTCACTAATTGATGTCTCCCACTCGCGACGCGACCGCGGATCGAGCAGTTCGACGGCGAGGTACACGAATAAGTCCTCGGAGCGACTCACGGGTCGGCCGATACCGTCCAGCGAACTGACAGTCGCCTTTACGCCGTGGAATATTTTGCGCAATTCGACCGCGGATTCGCTCTTCATTTTCGGCAAGGAGATGAAATTCGCGAGATATGCGCGCACTAAGAATCGTTTGTTCTCGTAATAGGAACTGAGGAGGTTCCACGCGCGCTCGTAATTTTCGCCGGTAGTCGACACGTTACGGATAAGCAGTTCTGCCTCACCTTTTAAGCAGGTCTTGAGATAATGTAATTTCTCAACCTGACTTGTCGACGATTCCTTGTTGATAATGGACAGGAACAGGTCCCGGAACGTTGGCCAGTCCTCGTACTTTCCGGTGAACTCCGGCAGTTTTATGAGAGGCAGCGTGGTGCGTCGCCGATCCGTCGCCGTCTCTTGACCAGCAGTCGTGGACGCGGCGTCTTCCTTCGCCTTCAATGACCGTGTGATGTCCAGGAAGATGCCCTTCTGGTGCAGAAAGGCTTCCTCGGTGAAAGCGAAAATGTCCTGCTCGACGTAGTCCAGCTCCTTAATCTTCTCCCAGGGCGATTCTAATATTGTTTCATGCTGGGCTTCGAATTTAGCCCAGTTGGCCTCCAGTCCTTGGAGACGGGCTTCAGCCACTCCCAGGGTGATCTTGGCGCTTCCCGACTTCTTCATGTTCTCGTAAGCACGAGCGATGCGGCCGTGCAGATCGGTTTGCGAGCGAATCAGAGTGTCGGTGTCGATCGGCATTGTTCTTAGGCGGTCACTCGAAGCACGAGAAGCTCACCTGAGTCCCCACTCACACACTTCGCGAATACCGGTCACGGAGATCCGGCTCGAAGGACCAAAAAATGTGCGCGAATGGGTTGAGGAATTTTTGAATTCAAGGTTTTGAATAAATTCAAATTTATCGTTAAATGTCTATAATTAAGATTACTGATATTCACAAATATTTACAGTTCTTTATTGTCGCGGACAATAGCGAAAGCGCGGATGAAGTCGCGCGAGAAACACGTTCGTTCCGCGACCGCTAGAATGACGCAGCGAATGCGCGCGGCAAAGACGATAGCTCGACGGCAAGTTTAATATCGCGAGCAGCGATGTGTCGGAACTCGAAACGAACCGAGAAGTTAGCACGAAATACGGAATCGTAATTTCTACACGTTAAATTCGGCGTACTGTTATCGAGTGCTTGCTCGCGGAGCGGAGGGTCGGAGCTTTATACCCTCGGGCTCCGGCCCCCGGCAACGGGCTGAAAATCCTCGGAGCCAATCGAGCTCCGCTACTTCGAAAAGACGCTTTGCTTCGGAAAATTAAACGGCTTCGCTGATCACGCGGCCAGCGACCGATCCTCTGTTTTCGCCGAAGCTCCTGCTTCGTCCCGAGGTGTTTACCTCGCGCACTGAGGCCCCGAGACAAAGGAAGAGAGTCGGTACACACAGTAACAAGCCTGGGTTTCTGATCTCGATATTTCGTAGAAACGACCTGCTTATTTCTCGAATACGATCCCGAATTAGCGTCGTTTCCCGGAAAGCTTTGACTTCCCGTTTACAGATCAATTTCACGAAATTCAGTCCGTTATAAGTTTACGTTCGATCCCGAACATAATGTTTAATATATATTGACTATATATGGTCTTATATGATTATATATATTTACATATATATATAAATTTATATTTTATTAAGGATATTGAAACACAAATAAAGTCTGAAATCTCAAATCGAATTTTCACAACAGGCATTACAAAAAATATTGTAAGTATATGGTATTTGCGGAAGACAACGTTTTATATACAAATTCTTTAAAATTCGGTCAATTATTTCCCGAAAAATTGATCTTTAAAATTTGGTCAATTATTTCCCAAAAAATTGAAAAAATTTCGGATACCGATTCCCAAAAAGATCGGTAACGAAAAACTATACTCTATCTAAAAAATTCTACCCCTATTTTATATATACTTTTAGTAAAAATTCGGTCGAATAGTTTAAGAGTGTATAAAGAACATACATACATACATACATACATACATACATACATACATACATACAGACATTCTATTTTATATATATAGATATCATTATATATGTTCATATATATGATTATATACGATTATATATAATTATATATGATCAAATAGAGATAAAATTTATATATAATTATATACAATTATATATAATCTTTTTTCCCAAAGAATACATTAATTGTGAGGAATATTTCGATGTACTTTTGTGTTTTTCAAAGAGAAATCTAACCGATCTTAGAAAAAGGACTCCAACATTTGTCAATAAGCTATTGGCCGGATATGATAAAGATTTATGATTATAAACATACTTTATCGATGACTAGATAGATATCACAAATATGATAAAGCATTGAGTAAGGTATATACAAGTAAGATAATATTAGTTGAAAGATATCAAATAAAAATCTTTATTTTTGCAGATTGTACCGGACAATCACTGATAATAATTTTATTACCAAATTAGAATCAGATCTTTTATTTCTAGATTGGAAATATTTTTCCTACAAAAATAAATAAACTAAACGTTTCTTCTATTGTCTATTGCAATAGACATAAAAGATCTGATTCTAATTTGGTAATAAAATTATTATCAGTATATACATGTATAGCAATCCTTTTCATAGTTAGGTTCTGACTGAAATTGGCTAAATATCTTTAATCCCATGCTTCGATGTCTTTTCAAATATAAAATTTGTCAAATTAACGATTAATCGATTATTAAAAACGCCGGAATATGCGACAGGATTGTTCACAAAGGTTAAAAGCAAAAGAGAATTCGTAACGTATGATTGATAGGCGGAGGTAGATTGTAAACTGGAAAGGTCACATTTTTGCGGAAAAATTAAGGTACATTGATTAAAATTTAAACTACAAAATAATAGCTGTTGTACTACAAGCAACAAATCTGTCGCTTGAATCGTTTGGGAATGTTTTGAGAGGTCATAAGTAGCCTAACTAAATTCGGATTTTTTATTAGAAGGGTGATTTTTTAAATATTAAATATCTCACTTTTTTCAAAACAAAACATTGAAAGCAGTGAATAAGGTATTCTCTACTTCTGAAGAAAATTTACTTGTTTTGCTAAAGCAGCGATTTTCTAGCGAAATAAATTATTCTGTGCTTTAACAAAAAGACTTAAATTTAGAAACAATTTACTGCTTTAAAAGTTGTGTTTTGGTAAAGCAGCAACTTTAATTCATCTGTCTAATTCATTATATGTATATACAGTGTGTCTGAGACAACCCGCCCACCGCTTTTCTTTCAAAAATTAAGCATTTTAGAGAAAGATGTTTTAGACAAAAATTGTATGGTTTTGAGGGGAACATAAGATGGTGTCATTAATTTGACCTCGGGTGGCATTGCATTCCGCGAAAAACGATCTAATATGAATCTAACTAAAATCATATTAAATCATACTAAAGGGCAAAATTTAAATTAAACCCAGATTTTATATTAAAATTATATTTGTTTAAATACGCTACTATAACGAAACGGAAAGAAATAGAGAGTTCGGGCTGGATTTATCATAAATGGGACTTCTTAAGCTTTAAAATAAGATGTCATTTATTACTCTACGATTATTAGTTTCGAAGATCTAAACGTTCAAAGTGTGACATATTTTCGTTGCATCGTTGCATCCGTGGATACCCCCCATACCGCGGAGAAAGACGTAGTTCTACGTCAAAATAGCTTTTTAGAGAAAAATGTTTTAGTTAAAAATTGTATCCCGCGAAAAACGATTGTATTAAAAACGTATTAAAAGCTTATATAAATTCAATAAGAGCCTTATTAGAATCGAATATGCAAATCATTTTTTTTTAAACCGGTTATGTAGTTTTGACGTAGAACTACGTCTTTGTCGATAGTAAAGAGGGGGGGGGGAGTATAAGGGGGGGCACAGCCTGCAACAAATGCAACGAAATTATGTCACATTTTGAACGTTTGTATCTTCAGCTTATAAAGCACGCCAACAATGGATGTGGCACCTCGTTTCGACTTTTGGGTGAAAAGTGTATGCGTTAACTATTTCGACAAATATATTAGTAATTTATGCTTTCCAATAGTCAAAATAGTCGCTATATTTTTCAACCTTTTTTTATTTAAAATTTTTTAATAAATAATGACCTTCTGAGGGTTACTTAAGAGAATCACCTTGACAACATATGTCAAAGTATACCCTTGTATATGATTGCCTCAACCAAAGGATTATTGCTATCTCTCTTATGTGATCTGCAGCACAAATATTATGGTTGAGAGATCCATAAAATATAGCTGCACGGTATAGCACTGAATCACTGATTGAGAGTTTAGTTCCATTGCGCGCGCAAAAGAATTTCTGCATAGAATAAAGTGGATTTGATAAGGATTTGATAAGGATGTTTTAACTTTATAAATATACTTTTTTCAATGTACTTTTTTAAATATATTTACGAACACAAAATTTCGTAATGAGCCGACACTGGTTTCTGACATTCACCCGACATTAAGAAATATTATATCATGTATCTAATTCAAAATTTTATTACTCTTTTTAAACTGAATTTGTTTCTTAAAATAATTTTTGAAAAATTATATATTTGCGCTAATTATGACATATGTAGACAATATATAACACTTACATTAAATTAAGAAGTAGTCTACCATGTAAGGCAGTTGGCTCACGATCCAGAGGTCCTGAGTTCGAATCCCACCAAAGGTAAGTGTTTTTTTAAATACGAGAAAATATTAATAATCATGGACTGCATCTTAAGAAACAAATTTAGTTAAAAAAAAGGAATAAAATTTCGAAATAAATAATTTTTTTTGTTGGGTGAATATTTTTTTGTACCATCCATATATTATGGTTGCAACATCCATATAGTGGCTACCCTCACTAAAATTAAGGCAACTATAGGTCACTTCCAGAGTACTATGGTTTCCATAACCCTTTTGTATGGATGGGCAAAAATTAACATTATTATTCTGTTGTAGCAACCATAACTTTTTCTCCGTAACGCAAATAAGTATATAAAAATAAATAAATCAGTGTAAAAAGAAAAATTGAAAGATAAGCATTAAAATATTAAACAATTTGGAGATTCTACATTGACCAGTTCGCTTAGAAAATCAAATAACAAAAGCACAGTTCGAACGAGATAAAGCAAACCTAAGGATGATTACTATGAATTACTATGGATGGGTGACCATGTGAATTTTTCGAGCAGGCATTTGTGGCCGTCGCAGCAGAAAAAAAAGTACAGTAGAGTTTTATATTTTTAACATATACAGGTAATCCTATTGCAACATATTTAAAATATTGTTATTAAAGTATTGAATTAAGTTTTCAGAAATATTTTTAAAAAATTTATGCAGAAAGTATCAAAATTTTAATTATTTGATCAAATTCTTTTTTTCAAAAATTTAGGAAATCAGCTAAAAATACGATACTTTCAAATTATGATTTTAAATTTATATTTAAATTTTCTATTTATAATTTTTGGTTTATATTTTTTATATTTTTTTTTAACTCCGCCTTGGACGGTCCCAAGCCCGGCCTGAGAAAGGAGGAGGGTTGGAGTGGGCAGTCTTAGTACCCACTCCGTAAAACTAATTATATAATATCAATATTGTTTAAATATTGTTTAAATATTGTTTAAATATTGTTTAAAAACATAAAAACATACAAACAGCAATATTTTAAAAAATTATAATTTAATTAAAAGTTTGAAACAATTAAATTTTCAAAAAAGTATTGGTTTTTTATAAAACCATAAAACCCATTCACCTATTATTGCCAAATTCAACACCAATCTATCTTTAATGATACTCTATCTATAAAAAAAAAGTGTGCAAGTAGAAACTTGCACATTGCTTCCTCATAGTTTTTAAGTGTGCAAGTAGAAACTTGCACATTGTTCCTCTTTTCTTAAACTTAGAGATTGCTTTCTTTTAGTTTTTAAGTGTGCAAGTAGAAACCTGCACATTGTTTTTAAGTGTGCAAGTAGAAACCTGCACATTGTTTTTAAGTGTGCAAGTAGAAACTTGCACATTGGTTTCGCATAGTTTTTAAGTGTGCAAGTAGAAACTTGCAAATTGCTTCCTTATAGTTTTTAAGTGTGCAAGTAGAAATGTGCACATTGCTTCCTTTATGAGGAAGCCAAATTAATAAATATCTACTAATAATTATGCATTAAAAAACAGGCTTCCTCATAGAGGAAGCAATGTGCACATTTCTACTTGCACGCTTAAAAACTATAAGGAAGCAAGTAGGAGGTATTTTGAGAGACCTGTCCCGGAAGCTCCGAGGGGGGAGCGGGGCGGGGGGACCCCAAGGCAAGGGGGAGCGGGGCGGGGGGGACTTCGTGGCGAGGGGAGAGCGGGGCGGGGGGGACTCCGGGCGGGGGGGGGGGGGGGGGGGGGGGGGATCGGTTAGCGCGTCGGGACATGTTGTTTATTAAATATTGATAAACATATCGTTGACAAGGGATACCGCCGCCGTTCGGCTGAGGGGGAGGTATCCGCGTTCTAGGCCGAGGGGGAGGAGGGGGGTAAGTGTCCGCGTTCTACGCCGAGGGTGGTCCAGGGGGAGAGGGGGGTAATTTTTTCGGCGCGGGGGTATTACAAAGGCTAACGGGCGCCGTTCGCCTGCTGGAATTTTATCGGCGGCGCGCCGCGGGAGGATGGGGGTCCGCGTCCAACAGCCACGCGTGACGTCACACGGCGCGCTCGCTCCCGATCTCCTTTGTCTCTCCCCAGTTCGCGCGCGTCTTCTCGTTGCGTTGTCTTTCCCTCGCGCGCGGTCTCTCTCGCTCCCGTCCCCCCGTTCGCGTTATTTCTTCGTCGCGCGGATATAACTTAATAATAATTATTATTAAAAATATTATTTTTAATTATACTTAATAAACGGAAAAATAAATTATAAATGATAGATATAAAATTAACATAAAAAATATTTATTCATAAAATTTTACTACCACACCTCTTCTTCTTCTTTCTCAAACTCGTCTTCGATGTCAAACAGATTTCGAAATCCATATATGTCTACATCTCCCGAAATATCCCAGATTTCATTGTTATTGTCGCGGAGGAGTTCTCGTTCCCAGCGTCGCACACGCTGGCGATGAATGTTGATGAATCCTCGAATGCGGATTTCATCGAAATATATGTAATCTGGCTGAAAACAAATTATACAAAAATTTTTTAAATTTAAAATCTGTGAAAAAAATATTTATACACACCTGTCTGTGAGGGATCCGAACCCTCACCATATGGTAAAGCCGGACCTCGTGCACCGGCACGTTGTCAATCCATATCCACTGTAACGTTAAGTTAATTTTAAAAAAAATATATAATATACGGTTATGTATTGTTGCATGCATGCCGCCCGGTATGCTTTTCAAAAAGAAACGTTACACCCAAGCCACAGTGAATCCGTGACTCCCACTTATTCACACTCGCGCACTCACGAAAATAACGACTGCTCGCTGCACGCTTCAGCTTGGAGTTCGAAAAGCATACCGGGCGACACACACGCACGCAACGGTATTAAGTATACATACTCCTACTGCAGGGTAAATGATTTCTATGCAGTCTTCGATTCTTCTGCGTTGTCTTCGTTCCATTTCTTCATCTATTTCTTCTTCCATTTCTTGTTCCATTTCTTCATCCATTTCTTCGCCCTTTTCTTCTTTTTTACGCTGTACTCGCGAACGTTTTCACACTACTGACTTAACTGACTGACTGACTTCAGAGGACTGAACCAGAGCTCAGAAGAGTAATTAAGATAAAATATATCTAGCCCTACAATAGCGAGAAAGGATTCGTCGGAGCATCGGCACCACATATAGGCGACGTCGCCGGAGCATGGCTTCATAGTTTACGTTATACGATATACGACATACCTTTCAAGCGGCCCGAGTGGTTCGAGTCGAACGTCGCATATACGGCTCGAATAGAAATGCGTGTGAAGATATTAAGTCATGATTTTTATATTTTAAAAATACATTTTTTTATTCTTTCTTTTTTTACATATTTTTTGTTTTTACGTACGACGAAACCTTGCAGGTCGACGAACGTTGGTGCGGGCATGAAGAGATATCTCTCTTTCTTCGATGCGTGAATCGAGAGGAATGACGCGCGTTTCGCGACACTCTGATTTTTATATCCTGCTCCCCTTTTTTTTCCCTCTCATAAATTTGTATCGGAAGTGAAAGAGAGAGAAAATTTTCGTCGACGTTGCCGCGAACACTCAGACTATTTTGCGCACTACGTTGGTCAACGGATTGTACTCGATCACGCGATCGTGTATGATGAGACAGTACGCGGAGGTATTCGGCGGTACGTTCTCCATGCAATCGAATTCTAGTCTGACATCCACGGTGGCGTTTTTGACGGATTCGTTTTGTCGAGAGCAATCGATGATCACGAACGGGCCGTTACGTAGAAAAGTCGAAACGGTGAGACTCGGCTCGAGATATTCGTATCCGTAATAGCCCTTGCAGAAACGCGCGTACATATCGTACAGAATCGCCCATCTGTGTTTACCAAAGTCCAAATTCAAATCGTCGTACGGATAGACTTCCGAGTTTAGGTAGAGTTTCACGTTGGTCAATTTGCAGTCGTCGAATCGGCTCGTGTCCGCGGACATAACGTTCTTCCGACCCGTTTGCAGAGCGAAGACGACGTATCGCGGTTTCTCGAGCTGAGTCGCGGTCTTAATGGCCCACGAGTGCTTGGTCGTGTTCTGCAATAGGGGATACTCGTACAGATCCCACGAACGGAAACCCATACTTAGATATCGTCCGTTTTCCAAGGTGCGCAGCATCGACAGCTTGTTGACCTCGCTCAATACCACGTGAGGCATTCGCCACTGTATCTTGAGTAGTTTGACGGTAGGTTCCAACGCGAGACTTCCCATCAGACAATTGTTGTCGGTGCGCGATCGTATCAAGATTAATTCGTGACGAGCGTTGATCACCACGCGTTTGTAATCCTCGCAAAATCCCAGTAACAGGTTTAGCGGTACGCAGAAATTGAAGTATCCGTTCGGGTTATTATGTGGTTCCCAGCCCGCGTTTCGCAGGATCACGCTTCTGTCGGACGATACCGTTACGTAGTTCTTGAGCGTGCTGGTTATTCCTACGTTTCTACAGTGATCAATCTCCACACCGTCGAGCTCGTATCGAATTTCATCGAACATGAACGCGACGCAATTATTCCCCAATACCACGTTATCGGCTTGGCCGGCTGCTCTGGTCACCGTCAATGTTCCTTCGACGTAGAGAAAACTTTCGCACGGCAACGTATACAGATCCTGCTGTTGTATGGGTATTCGTATCTCGTCGCTATACTCGAACGTTGTGTTGGCGTACGGGTTGTACGTGTGAGTCTCGATCTTGACGATGCGATCGTCAAAGACCGGCTCGCCTCCGATGTTAAGAATTTCAGTCATCGTTTAAATGTTTCGTACCGCGAATCCCAGAGATTGTAAAAATTTAACGTTCGATGCGTTGAGCTTCTTTCTCGTCTCTGTTTTCGTCTGTGTTTTAACGCTACCGAATGTCGATTTGATGATATCGTCGATCGTCGCAGTCGTAAAGATATTCTTATCTGTCGCGTGCTTCGAGTCGTTCAACACGAGCATGACACACGTCGCGCGTTATCGCTGTTGCCGTCGTACGTGCAATCTGACGGTGATCTCTTCTCCTCGAAAATCGAGCAATCGTCCGTCTTGATCCGTGACGCGTATCGTTAGATCCGTAACGCTTCGCGCGATGATCGGCAGATAAATGATCTGCGCCGGCGTTTCCGATATCTTAGGTATATCCCGGTGGTACGCTCGGTGAAAATTCGTGTATCGAGTGAACACGTTTGCCGTTGCTGTACGCACCCGCGGTCACGTTACACTCCACGCGAATAATGTTTACGTTGATAATATTAATCGACGCGTCCGATTCGTGCCACTGTCCCGGCTGCAATATACGCTTCGACGAGAATCCCAGCAGCGATCCAACGTTGTTCGGTTTGTTAAAGTTCACTCTGAAAGCGCACTTGATCTCGCTCTTCATCGTATTGTAATTTGCGCGGAGCACTATCGGGTATTCCGCGGCCTTGTTTTCGTAGCCGTTCGCGCAAGCGGTCGCCTCTCGCGCGATATTCGCGACCGACGTACGATCATCGTTGGAACGATTTACGCGTCGCGGGCGTTTTCGTGAAATTTCGCGTTTCAAAAACTCATGTATGGCTCGTATCTCGTACGATCCCTCGGGAATCGTAATTTCCGTGTCATCCTCGTCGAAATAAAATTTATTGTTCGAAGAATTCACGTTCGGAATCGTGTGATAAGTCTCAAAACACGTTAGACCGAGCTCGTAGTCACCGTCGCTCAGATCCACGGCGGGAAAATAGTGCTCCGCGAGGATGCTGCTCTTCCCGGTCAGCGTGAACGTTATAGACATGTCGGTGGAAACCGTTAAGGAATACTGAGTCACCACGGCGCACCGTCAGACTTTAAATTAGCGTCGATCGTCCGGAGAAATCGCAGGCACAATTGTCCACAGATGTTCTGATCGTATCGCTGATAAGACGTGCAATTGTACTCGATCTTCGTCACGTTCGGCCCGAAATATCGCACCAATTCTTTCGGCGGTCGAAGATTGCCGAAACTGTCGAAATATACGACTCGATCTTCCCTCTTCGCGTACGCTACCCAATGAGTACCGGGACCCGCTGCATCGTCCAAATTTACGATACCGTTCTCGTTTCGACGTACACCGCCGATCGGTAACGAATCACGCATGAAGACACCTCTGAAGAACGGTACGCGCATACGCCTTGCCAGTCGATTCAATTGTACGTTAGTCGTAATACCCGCGGGCATATTTAACGTCTTTTTGACGTTTTTTTTTTTTATTTTTGACGCTACTCCTCGCCCGCGTTTGTGCGGGCCGAGATACAGCCCTCGTCCATATTTGTACGGAGCGAGATAAAGTCCGCGACCTTCCACGGCACGATTGTGACGTTGCATCTCTTCCAGCTGACGCCGCGCGGCTTTGTTATCGTTCACGGCCTTTACGACTCCCGCCGCTCCGCCGGCCAGAGAACCGAGAACTCCCAACAACGGTAGAATCGGCAATACGCCGCCTCGTTTCGCTGTCGGAAGTATCCGTTTTTTCGTTAGCTTTTTTTTCTTCACCGTTTTCGATTTTTTCGTTTTCAAGCCCATTCCGAGCTTCGTCTTAGCCTTCATGGTCGCCCAGACGGCTATAGCGGCAGCTCTCTCTCCGAGAGTCGAATCTCTCGCGGTAATGCGTTTTCGCGCTTCCGCAGCGAGTATCTCGTCCGCCGCGTGTCTCTCGGTGAGATCGCGGTTACGCGAATAGGCTATGTCGTGCTCGCGACACGCCGCGTCCAATGGATTGATACCTTGATCGCCTCTCGCCAATCGATCTTGTAAACGAGTTCCCGGACCGCAAAATTGATAGCTGGGAATGTGTAATTCGAACGGAAGTGCGTTTATCGCGCGATTTAACAGGCCTCCACCATTTTTTTTCGTTGACATTCGCCGCAATCCTTTATCATTGGCGCGGGACCGTCGACGTGCGTTCGCTGCCACGGTTGATTGTAATGTTCGTAACAACGACGATACGTCTGAACCTCCAAATCCGCCCTTATATGTTCCGGAAGCTTGTCCCACACGTAGTGGACGTGATCGCCGCACGTTTGCAGCAGAACGGCTTTCGGCACAAATTGCAGCTGTTCGGCGCTCAAGTCGCGAATATCGGAAGGTCTCGACAGTAGAACGAACATTTTTGCTACTGAGCGATTCGCGGTTCCGCTCGGCTATAAATAGGCGTTCGAGTCAGCCAGAAAGTCGACAGTGTGGAAAGAAATGAGATTCGTGCGACAACCGTTGGCGATTCGCGTGACGAATTGCGACGACAGATCACGGTTGATGGGGAGCAACGTGGAGAAACGCAAGCACGGTACGATGCTGCCGGCTACTATACGCGCGATCATTTGCGGCCCTTCGAATTGCGGTAAAACCAACGTTCTGATTAGCTTGCTGGAAAGTCCGCACGGTGTACGTTTCGAAAACGTGTACGTGTACTCGAAATCGCTGCAACAGCCGAAATATCGATATCTGGAGAATTTATTAACATCGATCGACGAAATCGGCTACTTTACGTTCTCCAATAACAGTGACGTCATTCCACCGAGCGATGCACGTCCAAACTCGATCTTCGTCTTCGATGACGTGGCGTGCGACAAGCAAAACACGGTGAGAGAGTATTTCTCAATAGGCAGGCACTCGAGCGTTGACTCCTTCTATCTCTGTCAGACGTACGCGAGAATACCTAAACATCTGATACGCGACAACGCGAACCTGCTGATCCTGTTCAAACAGGATGGTACCAATTTGAAACACGTGTACAACGATCACGTAAATACCGACATGTCGTACGACGAATTTTGCTCGTTGTGTCACGATTGTTGGCAATGCAAGTACGGTTTCGTAGTAATAGACAAGGACAGCGCGCTTTCGAACGGCCGATACAGAAAAGGATTTAACGTGTTCGCGATACCGCAAAAGCGATCAGTTGGTGCCGATACCTCGTCGGAGGTGAAACGTTAGCCTTATAGAGATCGACGTTCTGCTTTGTTTTCCCTGCGATGGCCGCGATCAACGGGAGCGAGAATATTCGCGAACGCGGGAAGATCGTGAAAGAGATTGCAAAAACGAGTAATTCGATTCGCAAGAAACTTTGCGCTTTGAAAACCGGTAAGATCGAGAAGGACATTGAGTTGGACACGCACTTTAAACCTCTCATCGGACCGCTGAAAAAGATCGTCGATAACTCGAGCTTGACCGCGGTGAAAAAAGAGGAACCGACGGAGAGCGACGCTGACGCGAAAATCGAACCGCTATCCGTTCAACAGCGCGGGGAGGAGGAGGAGGATGAGGAGGATTGGGAGGATGCGACGTCGAAAAAGAGAAAACGATCAGACTCCTGGTTGGATCTCCCATCGACACCGCTTAAATCTAATCAATCGAAACGAACGAAAGTACTACCGATAACCTCCACACCGTCCACGACGACGACGGGAACCGTGCAAGATACAATTCCCGAATTCCTCACAAGCGCGAATGTTTTTGAAACCACGGACGACTCGATCGCGACATCCGTACGAAAAACGTTGGAAACGTCGATCGGCGCTCAGAAAAGCCCTGATGTACTCTCGGCTCAGCGGACCCAAGTGATCTTGCAACGATTGTAGAAACGTTTCCTGTCCCATCGACGTTTCCAACGTTTTTCGTACGGGTCGGAAGAACGTCATGTCCGCGGACACGAGCCGATTCGACGACTGCAAATTGACCAACGTGAAACTCTACCTAAACTCGGAAGTCTATCCGTACGACGATTTGAATTTGGACTTTGGTAAACACAGATGGGCGATTCTGTACGATATGTACGCGCGTTTCTGCAAGGGCTATTACGGATACGAATATCTCGAGCCGAGTCTCACCGTTTCGACTTTTCTACGTAACGGCCCGTTCGTGATCATCGATTGCTCTCGACAAAACGAATCCGTCAAAAACGCCACCGTGGATGTCAGACTAGAATTCGATTGCATGGAGAACGTACCGCCGAATACCTCCGCGTACTGTCTCATCATACACGATCGCGTGATCGAGTACAATCCGTTGACCAACGTAGTGCGCAAAATAGTCTGAGTGTTCGCGGCAACGTCGACGAAAATTTTCTCTCTCTTTCACTTCCGATACAAATTTATGAGAGGGAAAAAAAAGGGGAGCAGGATATAAAAATCAGAGTGTCGCGAAACGCGCGTCATTCCTCTCGATTCACGCATCGAAGAAAGAGAGATATCTCTTCATGCCCGCACCAACGTTCGTCGACCTGCAAGGTTTCGTCGTCGGGATGAAATTTGTCGTGAAGGAGGCGGCGGTGCTGAGAAACGGGGCCGTTCTGGCGCATTACATCTTTACATGCCCCATGCCGTGGAATCTCCTCACAAAATCCGACAAATCGTGCGCGTCCTGGTTGATTCGCAATCATCATGGATTACGATGGGAAGACGGAAACGTGCCGTACAACAAGGTGAAACGTTTAATTACGTCGGCCGTGCTCGGTGAGGAAGAGGACGACGACGACGACGACGACGACGAGATGCCGACTCTCGTGTACGTCAAGGGATGCCAGAAACGAGAATGGCTGGTGGATCTGCTTGAGAATAAAGCGAGAAAAGACCTAAACATCGAGACTCTGGATGCGGATTACGAAGATATCGAATCTTTAAATATTCTAGATGATACCAATACTATGCGATGTGGAAAACACGTTAAGAATTGCGCGTTGCAAAATGTATTAAAAATATTTAACTGGTGGTCGAAACGCCAGAAAGAATTGTCATCTTTTTAAAAATAAATTTTATATGTATGTGTAATTTTTTTACAATGTTTTATTTCCTTTCCCCCATTAGTCGATAGTGTACAAAATTAAAGAATAAGTAGGTACACGTGACGAATTCTAACTCGATAGCTTCGAGGGGGGTATCAGGTTATTCAGCGAACATGTCTGAACATGTTTCGCGGTTGATGTCATGCGGAAAAGAGAAGGGGGGGGATGGTTAATAAAAAAACATCCTACCATAGTCCCCTCTCCTAAATTTCAGAGCGCTGATTGCGCGTTCCAGAAACATTAATTTCCCCCTCCTTCATCATAGTTTTGGGAGTTGCCGCGTATATTCGATTAATTTTATACGACTAGTCTCGTATCGACTGCTTGTGCGAACGGTGTTCACTTCTCATAGCCGAGAGAAAGAATGTATTCCGTTGAAGGAAGCAACGGCGGTAACAGTGGCGGTAGACGTATGAATTATTACGTACCGATTCACGATGATGAAATTCCATCGTACGAGAACAAGTAAGTTTTTTGTTTTTTTTTTTTTAAATTATAAAGCTTTATATTTTTTAAATTGCAAATTATAAATTGTATTATTTTTTATTACAATTTTGTTATTTTTTACAGCATTTCGTTGAAGCGTCGCGCGCACGATGATGAGGATGATGAAACTCCATCGTACGAGAACAAGTGTAACAAGTAAGTTTTTCATTTTTTTCTTAAATTATAAAGCTTTATATTTTTTTAAATTGCAAAATTATAAATTGGGTAAATATCTATAAAAGGTCAAACCTCACCGATGACCTTGACCTTGACATATGTTGTCAAGGTCACCCTCCTGAGTGACCTTCAAAAGATTTTAGCCGGCGGTCATTGTTCATTAAAAAGTTATAAACAAAAAAAGTTTGAAAAATATAGCAGCTATTTTGAGTACTAATAGACATAAATAATTGATATTTATGTCGAAATAGTATATGTATGAACGAAGGAAAATTATTTAAAGCAGTGAATTGTTGATATATTGAAAGGAAAGTTATTTAAAGTAAAGAATAGAGACATGGTCAAACCTCACCGATGACCTTGACCTTGACATATGTTGTCAAGGTCACCCTCCTGAGTGACCTTCAAAAGATTTTAGCCGGCGGTCATTGTTCATTAAAAAGTTATAAACAAAAAAAGTTTGAAAAATATAGCAGCTATTTTGAGTACTAATAGACATAAATAATTGATATTTATGTCGAAATAGTATATGTATGAACGAAGGAAAATTATTTAAAGCAGTGAATTGTTGATATATTGAAAGGAAAGTTATTTAAAGTATAGAATAGAGACATAGGTTAGTTGACGCGCTTTAAACACTTAAATACTTTTAAAGCGCGTCACTGGCTTTACGCAACATCTCACCTATTTTTTTCATTGATTTCTGAAATTTGACCCGCGCGGAGCGCGGGCGACAATGTTTGTGTAGGTAAAGCGCGCCACGAACCCATGTGACCACAGGGGGGCGACAGTAAACCTAGGAGTGTCGACATATTTATTAGTCATTTATGCCTTCCAATACTCAAAATAGCTGCTATATTTTTCAAACTTTTTTTGTTTATAACTTTTTAATGAACAATGACCGCCGGCTAAAATTTTTTGAAGTTCACTCAGGAGGGTGACCTTGACAACATATGTCAAGGTCAAGGTCATCGGTGAGGTTTGACCTTTTATAGATATTTACCATAAATTGTATTATTTTTTGATTACTAATTTCGTTATTTTTTACAGCATTTCGTTGAAGCGTCGCGCGGTTCGTATACTCAGCAGACGATACGCGTTGACGGCTACGGGATGCAAATTCCTTGAAGTTGGCGTTATCGTGGGTCCACCGAGTTACGTGGAGATCGCCGTAGGAGATCATCGAGGAACGGAATTGATACTGTCCCTCGAAACGTGGAAGGGATTCTACGAACAACGACGGAACATTCTGAATTTCATTCCATCTTGTAAAGATACGTGTGATTTTATAAGCGTTGGACCGCTAACATTGAAAATTTGTACGATTAACGGTGTCAAACTCGTACGTCTCGAGTCTTTAAACGTACGCTTAATGATGATCGAATCGACGTTACGCCGTATGCTCGATCTTGATCTGTGCATCGACGCGATGTTCCATCGATTGAGTAAAATTGTCGAAACGGTCGATGTCAAGTTCACGCAATTCTCCAAAATCGCGTCCACTGTAACGGATCCTACGCAAGTATTAAATGTAATACGCGATAGCGATGCCTTCGATAAACATCAGCTCGTCGATTGTGAGCTCGCAACTTTATTTTTTAGTGCGCTACCGTAGTACGTAAAAACAAAAAATATGTAAAAAGAGAAAGAATAAAAAAATGTATTTTTAAAATATAAAAATCATGACTTAATTTCTTCACACGCATTTCTATTCGAGCCGTATATGCGACGTTCGACTCGAACCACTCGGGCCGCTTGAAAGGTATATCGTATATCGTATAACGTAAACTATGAAGCCATGCTCCGGCGACGCTCGCCTATATGTGGTGCCGATGCTCCGACGAATCCTTTCTCGCTATTGTAGGGCTAGATATATTTTATCTTAATTACTCTTCTGAGCTCTGGTTCAGTCCTCTGAAGTCAGTCAGTCAGTTAAGTCAGTAGTGTGAAAACGTTCGCGAGTACAGCGTAAAAAAGAAGAAAAGGGCGAAGAAATGGATGAAGAAATGGAACAAGAAATGGAAGAAGAAATAAATGAAGAAATGGAACGAAGACAACGCAGAAGAATCGAAGACTGCATAGAAATCATTTACCCTGCAGTAGGAGTATGTATACTTAATACCGTTGCGTGCGTGTGTGTCGCCCGGTATGCTTTTCGAACTCCAAGCTGAAGCGTGCAGCGAGCAGTCGTTATTTTCGTGAGTGCGCGAGTGTGAATAAGTGAGAGTCACGGATTCACTGTGGCCTGGGTGTAACGTTTCTTTTTGAAAAGCATACCGGGCGACATGCATGCAACAATACATAACCGTATATTATATATATTTTTTAAAATTAACTTAACGTTACAGTGGATATGGATTGACAACGTGCCGGTGCACGAGGTCCGGCTTTACCATATGGTGAGGGTTCGGATCCCTCACAGACAGGTGTGTATAAATATTTTTTTCACAGATTTTAAATTTAAAAAATTTTTGTATAATTTGTTTTCAGCCAGATTACATATATTTTGATGAAATCCGCATTCGAGGATTCATCAACATTCATCGCCAGCGTGTGCGACGCTGGGAACGAGAACTCCTCCGCGACAATAACAATGAAATCTGGGATATATCGGGAGATGTAGACATATATGGATTTCGAAATCTGTTTGACATCGAAGACGAGTTTGAGAAAGAAGAAGAAGAGGTGTGGTAGTAAAATTTTATGAATAAATATTTTTTATGTTAATTTTATATCTATCATTTATAATTTATTTTTCCGTTTATTAAGTATAATTAAAAATAATATTTTTAATAATTATTATTATTAAGTTATATCCGCGCGACGAAGAAATAACGCGAACGGGGAGACGGGAGCGAGAGAGACCGCGCGCGAGGGAAAGACAACGCAACGAGAAGACGCGCGCGAACTGGGGAGAGACAAAGGAGATCGGGAGCGAGCGCGCCGTGTGACGTCACGCGTGGCCGTTGGACGCGGACCCCCATCCTCCCGCGGCGCGCCGCCGATAAAATTCCAGCAGGCGAACGGCGCCCGTTAGCCTTTGTAATACCCCCGCGCCGAAAAAATTACCCCCCTCTCCCCCTGGACCACCCTCGGCGTAGAACGCGGACACTTACCCCCCTTCTCCCCCTCGGCCTAGAACGCGGATACCTCCCCCTCAGCCGAACGGCGGCGGTATCCCTTGTCAACGATATGTTTATCAATATTTAATAAACAACATGTCCCGACGCGCTAACCGATCCCCCCCGCCCCCGCTTCCCCCTCGCCCGGAGTCCCCCCGCCCCGCTCTCCCCTCGCCCCGAAGTCCCCCCCGCCCCGCTCCCCCTTGCCTTGGGGTCCCCCCCGCCCCGCTCCCCCCTCGGAGCTCCCGGGACAGGTCTCTCAAAATACCTCCTACTGAAGCAATTTGGAAGTTTCTACTTGCACACTTAAAAACTATGAGGAAGCAATGTGCAAGTTTCTATGTGAAAGTTTCTACGAGAAAGAGAACGTGAGAGAAGAGATCGAGAGAGAAGAGTTCTGGAAAGAAAACGGAGAGAGAGGGACCGAGAAAGATTGGAAAATTACAAGGAAAAGGAAAAAGATACAGATGATTCCGGTAAAATATATATATATATATAAACGTATACACAGTCAAAATAATAAAAAAACTTAAATAATTAAAAAGATCATTTAATTATTTGAATTTCTTTTTCTATTTAAATATGAGGAAGCAATTTCTATTTAAAAAAAAGTGAATAATTTTTTAGAAAATACTAAATCAACATTTCTTAACCTTATCAATATTAGGAAGCAAAGGAGATTGGGAAGAGAGAAGAAGAGTACGCAGAGGTGGTTGGGGAGCGAGAGGAAGAGTATATAGAGGAATTTGGGGACGGATAGGACGAGGAAGAGGACGCGGAAGGGATTTGGCAGATTGGGCAGAAATTTGGGGAGGAAGAGGACGCAGAGGTGGTTTAAGTCGAGCCAGAGGACGCAGAGGGGATTGGAGAACGAGAGGACCCAGAGGGGGTTGGAGAGCGAGAGGACTCAGAACGGGCTCTGTTTTTATTAATTTAAATTTATAATTGAAATAAAAATTTAAAAAATCTAAAAATTTTTTCTTCTTTTCTTTATCGTTATTTCTCGTTATTTCCCGCTGCTTATTTCTCCGCTGCTTTTTTTCTCGGTAGCTTATTTCTCTGCTGCTTAATATCAACTTTTTTTAAATGATAATCTATATAATATTTGTTCTTTTTTAAGAAAATTTGTACTTATTGTAGAAATGTTTGTGGTGCTCTAACTTCCGCAAATTTTTTTATATCAGTCTATTTCTAATTTTATTATATTCTTCAGTATTTGTTAAAAAAAAAAAGCCGGCGCTCCGGCGAGAGACTGGAACTTCATCTTCACCACGGCATTCTATCGCTCCCGACGAAGCCGACCGTCCATATCCTAGGGGACACACCAACGAGGTCCGGAGCTCCGAGTCTCGACTGAGTGCTCTCAGGTGTACCCGCGGACCTCCTGCCAAAACGAACTCCCGACGGCTCGGTTGCGAGGGGTTGAGCACGCTCGGCTTCGCCGCGAGAGCTCTCGCTACCGTAGCCACGGGACTCCGCAATTTCTCCGTGTCGCAGATCGCGTTCCTGCCCGGGTTTAGAACTTCTCGTTATACCGCCCGAGTGCGCATGCACTACCGAATCGTGTTGTAATATAACGCGTTCCGTTCGTCCGTCCTACCGCCCGAGTGCACAGACACTACCGCATCGTTGTAATATACCGCGTTCCGTTCGTCCGTCCGTTCTACCGCCCGAGTGCACCAGCACTACCGATCGTTGTAGCGCAACCAGCTGAATCACAGGCCCGTATCGTTAGTAACTTACGAAAGAGAGCAAGCCGAGAATGAGCTAAACAATGATCGAAAACTTACACGGTAAAAACCATTTTATTTGCGTAGCCGTAAAGAAAAAGTTAGATTTAAAAAAATAATCTGGTTTGGATGTAACATTTTTGTGTTAGAGAATAAAATTAGTAATTCCTTTAAAATACGTTGTCCTCTAACAAAGTCCTCTAGCAGTCGGCAACAGAGCACATGCATGAATGTGTTTGTTGACTTGCTGGAATCTGGAGCTTGTGTATCTGAATTTAATAGGAGAGATCTAATTATATATCTTATTGTTATATTAATAAGACGTTATTATATACACATATTTTAATTGTATTAATTAGCAATGGAAAGTACACTAAATTAAAATTTTGTCTTTTACTAATCATGCTTTAATATATATATGTTATTATATAAAGAGACCTAACCTTTTTTTCTCTCTATTCTATTCATTTCCTCTTGCTTTTTTTTGTAAATTTTTTCCAATATCATTTTTATTTTCTATTAGCTTGCGTTTCTTTGTCTCCTCTTTTATAATTTCAAAAAGTATTTCATCTATAATAACTTTCATCCATAATACAGTTTCTTCATATTGTATCATAAATTCAAGAAGTTCCTCGTCCAAACCATCGTCCAAAACTAAAGAATTTAAAGAATATTATTCTTTATTAAAAAAATTAAATTATTATTATTAATTAAATTATTATAATTATTATTTATTGAATTATTATATCTATATAATAATATATTAATTATTACTTTTTCTAACTTCTTCACTTGACACTCCGTTGTTAAAATTTTCCATTTCAATAAATTAAATATATCTTTACGTATTAAATATATCTTTACGTCTCGGTGACAGATTACTAAAATGACTAACGTATAATATGTGAAACTATTAGCTTATACAGTCTTTTATGACTTAGCAACAAATGACTTATAAGTTACTTGTTTCATATATTATGTAAATATCTATATATATAAAATAGAATGTCTGTATGTATAAATGTATGTATGGCTGTTCTTTATACACTCTTAAACTATTCAATCGAATTTTTACCAAAAGTATATAAAATAGGGGTAAAAGTCGTTTGAAAAAAAAAATTTTTAAAAAAACGTAATTTTTGGGAAACAGAAAATTAAAATATTGTAAACCATCGTAATCTTTTTTTATGAATGCACTTTAATCAAACTCATACAATCGTTTATTAAGTGAATACCCCTATTTCATATATAATTCTTTAAGATTTGATTGATTAGATCCATTTTTATACACAATCAAAGGTCTATAATTTTTTTATATGTGAAATATGTGTGGCAAATTTTGAAATATCGGGCTATTTATAGTTTTATTATATTCTTAGCAACTTTATACCCCTATTTTATATACAATTATTTAAAATTTTATTGATTAGACCCAGCTTTATAAAGTTTCTATGTATGTACAAATTCTCCGAAATTTCAAATGTGTTTAACACGAAAACTGATGAATCAAATTTTAAAGAATTATATATGAAATAGGGGTAGAAAAGACTGAAGAATATAATAAAATTAGAAATAGTCTAATATTTCAAAATTTACAAAAGTTAGAGCAACTACGGGTATTTCTAAAAAAATTCAAAATTTAAAAAAAAAAAAACCTTTTTACCAATTATCGCCAAATTCAATACCAACCTTCCTTGAATGATACTCTATCGATTAAAAAAAAAACAGCCCGATATCTCAATATTTGCGAAAGTTAGAGCAACCACGGACATTTCTAAAAAAATTAAAATTTTTTTTTAAAAAGAATCCCTTTATCGATTATCGCCAAATTCAATACCAACCCTCCTTGAACGATACTCTATCAATTAAAAAAAAATTAAGCCCAATATCTCAATATTTGCACAAGTTAGAACAATCACAGACATTTTTAAAAAAAGTAAAAATTTTTTTTAAAAATTAGAACAATCATATAGATTTTTTAAGATAATTATTAGCAATTTTTATTAATTCTATTATATTCTTCAGTTTTTTCTACCCCTATTTCATATATAATGCTTTAAAATTTGATTAATCAGTTCTTGAGTTATAGAAATTTTGGTAAATTTGGCTGTTTTTTTTTTAAACAGAAATTGGTAACCCCTTTATTATTAGCAATTTTTATTAATTTGATTATATTCTTCAGTTTTTTCTACCCCTATTTCATATATAATGCTTTAAAATTTGGTTAATCAGTTCTTGAGTTATAGAAATTTCGGTAAATTTGGCACATACATTTTTTCGTACTCTTTAAAACAACACATTGGCATCGAAAACTCAAAAAACAATTTTTACTTCGGTCTTTTCTACCCCTATTTCATATATAATTCTTTTAAATTCGGTTGATTAAACTTAGCTTTGTATGCGATCAAAATTATGGACCTTTGATCGCATATAAAGCTGGGTCTAATCAACCAAATCTTAACGAATTATATATGAAATAGGGGTAGAAAAGACTGAAAAATATAATAAAATTAGAAATAGATCAATATCTCCAAATTTGCGGAAGTTAGAGCAACCACGGACATTTCTAAAAAAATTCAAAATTTTTTTAAAAAAGAACCCCTTTACCGATCATCGCCAAATTCAATACCAACCTTTCTTGAATGATACTCTATCGATTAAAAAAAAAACAGCCTAATATCTCAATATTTGCGGAAGTTAGAGCAACCACAAACATTAAATCTGCACATACAAAAACACACACAGACATTTCTTTTTAAGCGATATTTCGACGTTTTACAACGATCTGAACATATTGGCATCAAAAACTCCAAAAACAATCTTTTCTTTGGTTTCTTCTACCCCTATTTCATATATAATGCACTTAAATTTGGTTGACTAGACCCAACTTTATACGCAATCAAAGGTTCATATACGAAATTCATGAAAACAAAGCTTCCTTTATGAGGAAGCAAAAAGAAATGATATCTCTTTAAATTACAGCGCCAATTACAGAGAGAACGTATATATTGCTTCAAAAAATAATTGTTGCACTACTTTGGAAAATCTTTACATTGTGTCAATTAAAAAAGAATGTATGATGACAATTTTATAAGATTAAAAAGTTTTATTTTAATTTTACAAGGAAATACAAGATATTTAAATACAAAGTTTACATGTGTATTTTTTAGTGGTCACAAAGAATTACAGAGGTAACAGTACAAAATAAAAATATTTTATTAAAATATCTACCGAGGGAATACAATTTGTATTTAAATACAAAGTTTATATATGTATTTTTCAATAAAATAAAAGATTTAATCACAAAGAATTACAGAGGTAACAGTACAAAATAAAAATATTTTAATAAAATACATAAATTTTTCTTGTAAAAATACTTGGCGCTGCTAGACCTCGAAATTTTAGATAAATAAGGACAACAATAAATAAAAATAATTCAGAGAAGAATGCGACGAGAGTAACAAAATGATTATCAGCGTGGTGTGTTGCGAACGAGTGATATGGGTGTGCGTGACGACGGCGAATAATACGGCTTATAATTAAATATAGGATAAGTTTATTTATTTATTTAAAATTTCGAGGTCTAGCAGCGCCAAGTATTTTTACAAGAAAAATTTATGTATTTTAATAAAATATTTTTATTTTGTACTGTTACCTCTGTAATTCTTTGTGATTAAATCTTTTATTTTATTGAAAAATACATATATAAACTTTGTATTTAAATACAAATTGTATTCCCTCGTTGGATATTTTAATAAAATATTTTTATTTTGTACTGTTACCTCTGCAATTCTTTGTGACCACTAAAAAATACACATGTAAACTTTGTATTTAAATATCTTGTATTCCCTTGTAAAATTTAAATAAAATTTTTTAATCTTATAAAATTGTCATCATACATTCTTTTTTAATTGACACAATGTAAAGATTTTCCAAAGTAGTACAACAATTATTTTTTGAAGCAATATATACGTTCTCTCTGTAATTGGCGCTGTAATTTAAAGAGATATCATTTCTTTTTTGTAATTGTAATAGATCACTTGAAGCGCGACTCTTCTTTTTGATAAGGTAACATAATTTTGTGATGTGTATCACTTGGGTTAATTATAATTTTTCTGGTTACGAATTCTTAGAATTTTTTCGAGAATTTTTAGAG
>JASTWP010001147.1:0-87993 GCA_030770255.1 Temnothorax ravouxi
TCGGCAGTTTTTCATACATTTACAGGTATCACATGATATGTGAAATCTTTCGTATCACTTATATTAGGAGATAAAACAATGTCTTCATATAAAAACAAAGGCTCACAAGATTAAAAATCAATTACAGACAAAGGAGCATCAAGCCGTAACAAGGTGTTAATGTTCATGTATTCTATATTAATTAAAAATTACAGACGTTTCGGATCAATATAGGCCCATCCTCAGTGTCGTACAATTAAGTCAATTAACGCAGTTTGTTAAATTCGGAGGTTTGACTTCTTAAGTATGTTTCTGTAATTCTCTTGGTATAAATGTACAGAGTTAACCGACAGAAATCTAAGATGCGGAGGAATTAAATTATGTCTTATACAAGCTTTAATGAATTTAATGCGTAGTTGCGTCTTACAATTAGTCTGAGATTGAAAGAGTTTCGCGCAGTCTTTGACCAAAAATTCCTCCGCACCTTAGATTTCTGTCGGTTAACTCTGTACATTTATATCAAAAGAATTAATTTATTAAAGCAGAGAATAGTAGAAAGCACAAATACAGAGTATTCTTTGCTTTAATCAAAAGCACAAATTGTTGACTGTTTTAATTGTGATCCTTTAAATTTTTATCCCAAAACATTTTTTAAAATAAATTTAGGTCACGTATTTGAATTGCCAATTACATCTTGAACTGCAATCAAAGACTATTATTAATTTGTTCTACTGAATATAATATATCAATTAGATACTATGTTGAAGTTGTAAATAACATAAGTAATATGATCTAATTGAAGTAAGAAGCGAAATATATATCCGTAAATTATCATTTTTTTACTTACTGACATTGTGATATTTTAAGTATTAATTAGAAACCAACGGAACATAAACAATGATTTTTTTTTATCAGAATCTGTTTTACTACACAAAATATGTACACAAAATATTTACCAAAAAGGCCGTAGCCGGGTAAGAAGGGTCAATGTGCCCCCGCACGGATCATGCTCATTTTTTTTGCTTTGATTGCTATCAGTGTCACTTACAATTCAGTCAAATATTAGCCCTTAATATTGAACCGTTTTGCTGTAAAAAATAAAAATAAAATTTTCGAAAATAATTCATATCTTTTGATCGGCTTAACCGATTTTGATAAAATTTTAATATGTTGTAGATATTATTGAAACACATTTGTGGAAAATTCGGCAAAGGTGTTTGAATGACAGAAACGTTAATAAAAAAAATAAATAAATGTTCTTGATTTTTTTTAGTTTTAGAAATCTTTCTTGTACAATTACGAAAAAATGTTTTCTAGAATCTTGCAGTAGTTTCCTATCGGACATAATTTTTTGGAAATCGATAAAATGGGTAGGCGGTACTTTTAAAAAATAAAATATTTTTATTTATTTTTTTTAAATATGATATGCTTTTGGTACAATCGCCATACTATTTTATGTAGAATTTTGGAATAGTATTCTACAACAAGTAATTTTTTCGAACCAATAAAATAGGTAAGGCGGAAGTTAAAAAAATAAAATATTATATTTTATTTTTCTAAACTATGATATGTTCTTCGTACCATTGTCATATTTTTTTGTAAACTTTTGAGACAGGTATTCTATAACAAGTAATTTTTTTGAACCAACAAAATAGGTAGAAAGTACTTTAAAAAATAAAAAATTTTTCAAAATTATTATAGTTTTTTGGTATCATTGCCATATTTTTGTTTAGAATCTTGGAATGGAATCCTACAACATTTAGTAGTAGTTTTCCGGAATTAATTAAATAAATAGATGCATGTACTAAAAAAATAATAAAATAAAGTAAAATGAAATAATTATGAAAGGATAAACTATAATCGTATTAAATCAAATGTTTATTAATGAAGTATACATACACATTCGTTCACATAATCACTCTCATACTATTATTTACACTTATTTATAGTTATATTTATATGGATGGACTAATCTTTATCATTATCTTCATTGATAATAGGCGTGATGCCGTCTGTTTTAAATATATTTAAATATAAAGAGTGTGCAAGTAGAAACTTGCACATTGCTTCCTCATAGTTTTTAACCCTTTGAAGCATACATTTTTCTTTACACGGAAAACAGCTGAAATTTGTTATCGGGGGTTTTCGGGGTCGCTGATCACGAATATAACCTCAGATTTTCAAAATTCAAAATGGCGGATTCAATATGGCGGACTGAATTCGTAAAAAGTTTCTTGCTCAAGTTGAAATTTGTCACTCGGGGGTTTTCGGGGTCGCTGATCTCGAATATGACCTCAGATTTTTAAAATTCAAAATGGCAAATCTAATATGACGGACCGAATTCGTAAAAAGTTTAACCCCGGAGTAACAAATTTCAGCTTGAGCAAAAAACTTTTTTACAAATTTGGTCCGCCATATTGGATCCGCCATTTTGAATTTTGAAAATCTGAGGTCATATTCGTGATCAGCGACCCCGAAAACCCCCGAGTGACAAATTTCAGCTTGATCAAGAAACTTTTTACGAATTCGGTCTGCCATATAGAATCCGCCATTTTAAATTTTGAAAATCTGAGGTCATATTCGTGATCAGCGACCTCGAAAACCCCCGAGTGACAAATTTCAGCTTGATCAAGAAACTTTTTACGAATTCGGTCCGCCATATTAAATCCGCCATTTTGAATTTTGAAAATCTGAGGTCATATTCGTGATCAGCGACCCCAAAAACCTCTATCCCGGGAAAAAATGGAAGAGATCTGAACAGACTTGATCAGATCTCATCAGATCCGATCCACTCAGATCTGGTTTGATCAAAATATTGGCCCTATCTGATCAGATCTAATCAGACATGAGTAGATCTGATCCGATCTTAGCGGATAAAGTCAGATATGTAACGACGAGAATAATCTATTATATCTGCTCAGATCCAATCAGACATGAGTAGATCTGATCCGATCCGGTGTCCATCCACTGCAGAAAATTGTTGTTTTTAAATGTTATTTTTTAAATGTGCCACTTTATTATAAAAGTGGACTCCACGATACAAAAGTTGTGCCGTTCCACAATTTACATAACTTGGCGCAACTTAGCACGACACTGCCGTGTCTGATACCGTTCTTATACCACTGTTCATCAAATTTTAAATACGAGAATCAGATTCTGTCGGATGCCATCTATCGGATACTTTGAGATGCAACATTATGATCTGATCATATATAATCTTATATGACTATATAAGTTTATATGTGATTATATTATTTTATCAGTTTAAATTATAAGGTATGTTTGCAAAATAATTTAAAAGATTTATGTTTTATATATACATTAATCTTTTATATTTACCTATTATTAATTAATTTTGCATGGTGCTTTTTTAATGGAATATTTATAATAAATTCTAAATATGGTGTCGAAATTAACAATTATTATCAAATTGGCAGAGACTATATTTATTATATATGTTAATGTTTCAAAATTGAGAAAACTGTTTTTAATATAAAAATTAATTGATTTTTTTGACCAAAAATTATTTAAGCTTCCCCTTTACAGAGTTAATATTATATTTGATATATATGTATATATAATGTCCAACATTGGGTGTAAAAATTAATAATGGACGATTTGAGAACGAAATTTTGATAAGTTCTATATTGACGAGATCTGCTCAGATCCGGCAAGATCGGAAGAGATCTGATTGAATCAGCAACACAACTTTGTAAGCCAAGATTGGTCTTATTGGTGAGATCAAGATATTTCTGACTAGGTCTGCTCAGATCCGGCAAGATCGGAAGAGATCTGATTGGATCAGCAACACAACTTTGTAAGCCAAGATTGGTCTTATCTGGTGAGATCAAAATATGTCTGGCTAGGTCTGCTCAGATCCGACAAGATCTGAGGCGTAATGTCTGCTCGTACTTCAGGAGATCTGAAGCAATCAGATAATGTCCGATTAGATCGGAAGAGATCCGATTGGATCTGCGATTCAATATCGAACGGTAGCAATGGTCAGATCTGGTGAGATCGGATTATACTTCAGCATATCATGAAAACGTTGCAAAAAAATTGCGAAAACATTTAGCTTACATCGAGAGCTTTCAAATAAATCCATTCATCCATTCACCCATTCATTTATTCACTCATTCATCCATTCATCCATTCATTCATTCATTCATTTATTTATTAAATCCATTCACCCATTCATCCATTCACCCATTCATCCATTCATCCATTCACCCATTCATCCATTCATTCATTTATCCATTCATTCATTCATCCAATCATTTATTTATTCATTTATTTATTAAATCCATTCATCCATTCACCCATTCATCCATTCATCCATTCATCCACTCATCCATTCATTCATTTATTTATTAAATTCATTTATCCATTCACCTATTCATCCATTCATCCATTCATTTATTTATTTATTAAATCCATTCACCCATTCATCCATTCATCCATTTATCCATTCATCCATTCATCCATTCATCCATTCATTCATTTATTTATTAAATCCATTCATCCATTCACCCATTCATCCATTCATTCATTCATTCATTTATTTATTTATTAAATCCATTCACCCATTCATCCATTCACCCATTCATCCATTCATCCATTCACCCATTCATCCATTCATCCATTCATTCATTCATTAATGTATTTATTAAATCCATTCATCCATTTATTCATTCATTTATTTATTTATTAAATTGCGAAAACATTTAGCTTACATCGAGAGCTTTCAAAAACTATATAATAAAGTATATTTTCTTTTAATACTTTTCGAGAAAAAACGTATATCGAAAAATTAACCCCGAAAACATTTAGCTTACATCGAGAGCTTTCAAAAACTATATAATAAAGTATATTTTTCTTTAATACTTCTAACGCTGCTGTATCGAAGAGGTAAGAAATAAAGGGTTCCGACTTATCTTATCATAAATGGGACTTCTTAAGCTTTAAAATGAGATATTATTTATTATTCTACGATTATTAGTTTCGAAGATACAAACGTTCAAAGTGTGACATATTTTCGTTGCATCGACAAAAAATTTAGTTAAACTTTCTAACGCTGCTGTATCGAAGAGGTAAGAAATAAAGGGTTCCGACTTGTCTTATCATAAATGGGACTTCTTAAGCTTTAAAATGAGATATTATTTATTATTCTACGTTTATTAGTTTCGAAGATACAAACGTTCAAAGTGTGACATATTTTCGTTGCATCGACAAAAAATTTAGTTAAACTTTCTAACGCTGCTGTATCGAAGAGGTAAGAAATAAAGGGTTCAGACTTGTCTTATCATAAATGGGACTTCTTAAGCTTTAAAATGAGATATTATAACATTATTCTACGATTATTAGTTTCGAAGATACAAACGTTCAAAATGTGACATAATTTCGTTGCATTCGTTGCAGGCTGTGCCCCCCCTTATACTCCCCCCCCCCCTCTTTACTATCGACAAAGACGTAGTTCTACGTCAAAACGGAATAAATGGTGGTAATCTAGGTGGCATAGATTCTATCCCGCTATGCCGCAAAGGGTTAAGTGTGCAAGTAAAAACTTGCACATTGCTTTTTCATAGTTTTTAAGTGTGCAAGTTGAAACCTGCACATTGCTTTCTTATAGTTTTTAAGGGCCCTGGATACCTAGGTCAGCCATCTTGAATTGAGAGATAAAATATGGACAATTCTTACGAAAGATCTCAAATAAGAAAGAGTCACCGTACGATTGAATATAAGCGCTCAAATGAAAGATGAAAGCATATTGTATGTTTACCTGCTCATTAATTTGCTGGTCCTAATATAGAAAGTGCAGTAACAGTGCAATGAAAAATTGACAGCTGATGCGGTCGGCGTAGCACTGTTCTGGAAAATGGTTTATGGCACTTTATTGGATTATTATTTGAGGCAATGGACAGCACATTGACATAACCAACAAACTGAAGCTCAATAACACACAATTTTTAGTACGATTAATGAATTATTTTTCCAATCAGATCTTCCGCAAGACAATTGTCCACTGTTTTCCGCCGCGAGCCACTCGAGAAAGTCGAGAGTCGACTGGTAAGGCACACGCACACAAGAGAAAGAACGTATCTGAGGGCACAGGTACGTGCTTTCTCTTGTGTGCGTTTTCCCCACCAGCCGACTGTCGAGTGACTCGCGGCCACATCGCGACGCTCTGCATCAAGCTACGAAGCTTCCTCCAGTAGGTGTCATGTCACTCGACCGCTGTATTTTCCGTGACTATCCAGGGCCCTTAAGTGTGCAAGTAGAAACCTTCGCTCACAAAGCTCCTCTATGAGGAAACTTGTATTTTATTGTATGTATAATTATTAGTATTTATTTGTTTTGGCTTCCTCATAGAGGAAGTTTTATGAGCGAAGGTTTCTACTTGCACACTTAAAAACTATGAGGAAGCAATGTGCAAGTTTCTACTTGCACACTTCTTATATTTAAATATATTTAAAACAGACGGCATCACGCCTATTATCAATAAAGATAATGATGAAGATTAGTCCATCCATATGAATATAACTATAAATAGTGTAAATAATAGTATGAGAGTGATTATGTGAACGAATGTGTATGTATACTTTATTAATAAACATTTGATTTAATACGATTATAGTTTATCTTTTCATAATTATTTCATTTTACTTTATTTTATTATTTTTTTAGTACCTGCATTTATTTATTTAATTAATTCCGGAAAACTACTACTAAATGTTGTAGGATTCCATTACAAGATTCTAAACAAAAATATGGCGATGATACCAAAAACTATAATAATTTTGAAAAAAAAATTGTTTTTTTAAAGTACCTTCTACCTATTTTATTGATTCGAAAAAATTACTTGTTATAGAATACCGTCTCAAAAGTTTACAAAAAAATATGGCAACTGGTACAAAGAATATATCATAATTTAGAAAAATAAAAAATAATATTTTATTTTTTTTAACTTTCCGCCTACCTATTTTATTGGTTCGAAAAAAATTACTTGTTGTAGAATACTATCCCAAAATTCTACATAAAATATATGGCGATCGTACCAAAAACATATCATATTTAAAAAAATAAATAAAAATATTTTATTTCTTAAAAGTACCGCCTACCCTATTTTATCGCTTTCCAAAAAATTATGTCCGATAGGAAACTACTGCAAGATTCTAGAAAAAATTTTTCGTAATTGTACAAGAAAGATATCGGGACTAAAAAAAATCAAGAACATTTATTTATTTTTTTTATCAACGTTTCTGTCATCAGGACACCTTTCCCGAATTTTCCACAAATGTGTTTCAATGATATCTACAACATATTAAAATTTTATCAAAATCGGTTAAGCCGATCAAAAGATATAAATTATTTTCGCAAATTTTATTTTTATTTTTTACAGCAAAACGGTTCAATATTAAGGGCTAATATTTGGACTAAATTGTAAGTGACACTGATAGCAATCAAAGCAAAAAAAATGGGCATGATCCGTGCGGGGGCACATTGACCCTTCTTATCCGGCTACGGCCTTTGTTGTTATTGCTAATTTCGTGAATAAAATTAATATTTTTAGACACCAATGTGTAAAATCAACTTCTGTCATAATAATGGACTCGATTCAACTAATATTTTAGCATACTTGCCTACAATACGATTTGCGATACAGATCACTTTCTTGTTCTCTTCTTTCACTATGTTTATGTGAGCGTTACTTCTGTAGTAACTTTGTTAGATAATTCACTCATTTACAGGGAATGAATTATCGTAAGTTACCACAGAACCCCGTTTACGCGGAGGAATTATCGTAAGTTACTGCAGAAGTAACGCTTGCGTAAACATAGTATGAGGGTGCAAACTCATGCAGCGGAACAGCGTACGCAGAAAATCGCGGAACGAGAGCCTTGATCCAATCACTAAGCGTTCCGTGATTTTCAGCGACTTTCCACGGTTTTTTAGCGGACAGTTTTAACCTCTTCTTCGCGGAACTGCGCAATTCCGTCATCCGTGTATACATACATGTGCATATGTGTCATGAATGAAGAGAATTGAATCGAACGAGAATCAACATGAACAAGACGATTAATAATTTCCTGTTCACACAACCGTACTTTACCGTACCGTAACCTATTAACAGTATCGGTTAGGTTAGCGGTGCCACATTTGCAATATCCTGTTACGCGAAATCATCGCCCGAGGTACCCATGGAGCGGAATGAGCAAAGCGTAACGACTAGTATGTCCCAATAATTACTTTTTAATCCATTCTATTTACAAATAATTATTATTATTATGTTTATAAATGTTGCATTTAATGGAGTTTCCTGTTAGAAATATTTAACTTAATGCTTAAAATATTAAAATAAAGTTTGAAACAAATTTCAAATAGAGACTCATGATTGGTCGCATGCAATCCGCGCTGCTCTCGATACGCTTCATGAGTACCTCTCGGGACCGTGAATCTGCGTAACGAAAAACAGCGGAACGCTTGTGATTGGTCAAGGCTCTCGTTCCGCGATTTTCTGCGTACGCCAGTTCCGCTGCATGAGTTTGCACCCTGATAGCGTGCTGAACCGGCTGAACGCACTATCTACACTGAGCGCAGAACGCACACGTACATACATATACTGTCACTGCGACAGTGCACTGCAGTGCACGGTCTGCACGTGTATCACTGCCCCTATTTTGTCAAAAATAGGAAAGTGACATTTCTGTCGCCATTTTTGTCCGACGACAACGACGACGGACGACGACGACGTGGACATTTCTTAAAATGTAATTTTCAGATTCGGACTTTTGCGTCGCAATATCTCCGCTCGTAGGGCACATAGTGGAAAAATAAAAACACTTTTATTATATAAATTTGATCCAAGCTATTCATTAAGCCTAGTTAGAACTTGATCCGTTCACTGGTTATCGAGATCTCAAAATCTCGAGTACTCGCAACTCGTCGCGTCGCGTAAAAAGATCCACGGTGCGGTCTCGCTTCGCGTATACTTGTCGCGAGACACTACCGTGTTTCTTAATCCTTGAGTTATAATTGTTAGCATTATTTTTCTTCAACATTATTGATAATGTTAGTTAAAAATTATTTTTAAAAAACTTGTATTTGTAGAGAAAGAGAGAAAAGAGTACTTACGCCTTTAGTAACAAGATAATATGCCATATCGGTTGCAAGCATATCAGATGTCAAAGCATTCTTACAATCTTCTCTATTTATTTTCAAGGTACCTAATGCTTTCTCAGCAATATGGAACATTTGATATAACGTATCATATGTATAAAATAATATCTCTTTATCTTCTTGAAGATCTTTGTTGTATGTTGATGGAATTCCTTTTAGTGTTATCATAAATCCGGTACACTAAAATTATAACATTATACAAATAAATACATTTTTTAAATCGAGCTCTGCAGGAATAGATTTCCTCTTATATAATTCATTTTTTAAATATTTCTTTAAAATTGTTTATCTATAAAATATTCTGCTGGAGCCGTCTGTATAACCGACAAAATTACCATTTTCTATGTTATCGACTATATCTGTCCTTGTATAGACAAAAATATAGACAGGATAGCACGCTACATTGCACGCACACATACGCACGATACACATCGACATTATACTTTTATATTACGCTTCCAAATCTTGATTTGGGAGGTTTATCGATGTTTTTATTGTTGTGCAATTCAGGGGAACTTGTTTTCGCGTTCGTACCAATGGTATATCTCTTATATGAAATACATTTTGTGACGAGCTAACAGCTTGCCGCAACTCAAGACGCCATATTGGGATAAAAGTAGAATAAGGAAATCTGTACTTTCGTAATTTTTTCTCGTTTTCTATATAAAATCGGAGTTTCCCTGAATCATTAATGTATGTATTGCAATTCTGGAGAAGGATTTTTAATTCTATCAAATTAATACGACGCTACGTGCCGACAAAAAATGCCGGTAAAACAGACAGGCTCCAGCATCATCTTACAATTTTAGTAGTACAATTTTACAAATAAAAGTATTACGAATAAATGATTTACATAGGTTGTAAATAAAGTAGCAACACTGTCATAAGACGTATTTGGTAACTTTAATATTATTAATCAATCTAAGAAAAATGGAGCGTTGAGCCATAAAAAGGTGTTGGTGTTCATACATTCTATACTTTAAGTTGTTGTGCCGCGCCTTGAATTGGAGCTCAGGGCCGGTACCGGGTTCTCAGGGATCCGCCGAATTGGTGGGCGTAAAAGGACACTTGCGAGAATGTAAGTTGCAGTCGAGTTTATTAAACAGATTGGTTCACTTTATACACGTGTTAATCAGTCACTACCCTGACTTGCGGGTTACAATATACTAACGATACGTTGACTCGCGGTACGCGGCTCGGTTCTTAGACTGCCCTCCGCTTCTCGAAAGGGACGGGCCTTTTATCGCACGGAGGTATTTCCTCGTTGCCGACTCAGCTGTCAGCGCTTTTGCTCCCGGGCTCGGGTCAATAGCCTAGCGACCTGGTGACGCCCGGAATGCCTACCTAAGATGTATTTGGCAATTGCCGGAGCCTATAGCGACCTGGTGAAGCCCGGTATTTGGCAATTGGCTGGAATGTGTGTGTGGCAATTATCGGTACTTGCGCTGACAGCTCGATGTTGCAACTAGGGGACGTTGACTTCCGTTTCACAACATCCCTTCCCCCGTGGAAAAAGAAAAACTGAGATATGAAGTTTTTGAAGTGAAACTTCTTTAGGCACGGTAGTGAGTTCGATTCGCGACACGAAAAAGTGTAACGGAAGTGAAACTTCTTTGGTACGGTAGTAAGTTCGATTGTGCGACACGAAAAGTGTAACGAAAATTCGACCAATAGGCGTACGAAATGAAAATTCTTTGGTACGGTAGTAAGTTCGATTGTGCGACACGGAAAGTGTAACGAAAATTCGACCAATAGGCGTACGGAAATGAAACTTCTTTGGTACGGTAGTAAGTTCGATTGTGCGACACGGAAAGTGTAACGAAAATTCGACCAATAGGCGTACGAATTAAAAACTTCTTTTGGTACGGTAGTAAGTTCGATTGTGCGACACGGAAAAGTGTAACGAAAATTCGACCAATAGGCGTACGGAAGTGAAACTTCTTTGGTACGGTAGTAAGTTCGATTGTGCGACACGAAAAGTGTAACGAAAATTTGACCAATAGGCGTACGGCGTTGGCGAGACGGTTCTTCTTCTGGCACGGTAGTAAGTTCGATTATGCGACACGAAAAGTGTAACGAAAATTCGACCAATAGGCGTACGAAATGAAACTTCTTTGGTACGGTAGTAAGTTCGATTGTGCGACACGGAAAAGTGTAACGAAAATTCGACCAATAGGCGTACGAAATGAAACTTCTTTGGTACGGTAGTAAGTTCGATTGTGCGACACGGAAAGTGTAACGAAAATTCGACCAATAGGCGTACGAAATGAAACTTCTTTTGGTACGGTAGTAAGTTCGATTGTGCGACACGAAAAGTGTAACGAAAATTTGACCAATAGGCGTACGGCGTTGGCGAGACGGTTCTTCTTCTGGCACGGTAGTAAGTTCGATTATGCGACACGAATTTTGCGACACAAAAAGTTATGGCAAAGCCCTTGCCTTCAGAAGTTTCACTTCTAACGCGCGTGGCGACCACGCGTTCATTTTTGTTTTACAATTCTTTGTTTTTTTTTTCTTTTTCCATGGAGGTTACCTACTTTTACAATCTATTTTCCCAGTTGCATGCGGAAGTCGCGTCGTGTTTCCTTCTTTGTTTTCTTTTTCACTAGCCATATGATCGTGATTGCGATCCCTATTATGATTACAGGGTAAGAATACGTCAGAAATATCACGATTTGGACGTGGTTTCCGGATTGATTTGCAAATTGGTGAAATTATAGTATTGGATAAGAGAAATTAAAAAATCAAAGGATTTTTGAAAATTTTGAAAATTGTAAAAGTTACGCCATGTTGAATTTTTTACTAAGTATTTTTTTAAGTATTAATATTTACGAAACTATTCATCGGATTTTAATAAAATTTAAATATGTTATACTTGAAATCATGCCTTTTTAGACTATTGCATTATTGAAAACGAAATTTTTTAATTTTGACCAAAAAAAAGTAAAAATATATTTTGGAATCGTTTTTATTCGAACGGGACCAATTTGTCAGAAATTTTGTAAGATAATAAAATATTCCTTATAATGTAACCTTTTTTTAAAAAAAAAATTAATGGAGACTCTAATAGGTTCTGAGATATCGCAATTTTCGTGAAAGCGTGCAGCACCGCGCCGCGCCGCGCGGCCCGCCCGTACAGTGCCACACGTAGTACAAGGCGCTTGTTCGAGCTTCGCTAGCGCCTAAGCTATTAACCTTAGAGTAGGGCTCTTACGGACTTTTTTATAGGAAATTTTATGCTCTACGAAAAAGGTCCAGTACAATTTTGTCGTAAAGTGCACCGTTTTCGATACGGAGGCGTTAATATGAAAAAAGAACACGGAATTACTCTTTCTTTTTTCATATCATCGCCTCCGTATCGAAAACGCAGCAGTTTGCGGAAAAATTGTACAGGACCTTTTTTGTTGAGCAAAAAATTTCCTATAAAAAAAATGATGCACTTAAAAATCAATCCCTTTTTAGCGCTACCCAGGATGAACGACGTGGACGTGATAGGGTTCTCATCCCATTGGGGTGCTTTTTTAATGTGACTTTCCTTGCCTCTCACGAATCGGGGTGCTTTTTGGACGTGAGTCCCCTTGCTTCTCACGAATCGGGGTGCTTTTTGGACGTGAGTCCCCTTGCCTCTCACGAATCGGGGTGCTTTTTGGACATGAGTCCCCTTGCCTCTCACGAACCGGGGTACTTTTTGTTTCCGAGCGATTGGGGTGGTTTTTTCCATTTGGAAAGATATTATTTCTTTCTTTTAGGTGCCTTTTCAATTTCAAATTCAAAAGTTTCCGTAGAAGTTGAGTATTGTCTGCATATAATTTTATTGTTCACTGTTGGTACGAACGAGTGGGAGCCTCGTGTCCCTTTAATTGCTTGAGCTTTACTGGACAGTAAATATAGTGCTGATTTATGTAGATTTACTGGACAGTAAAGCGCAAGCAATTAAAGAGACACAAGGCTTCCACTCGTTCGTACCAACAGTGGACAATAAAATTATATGCAGACAATACTCAACTTCTACGGAAACTTTTGAATTTGAAATTGAAAAGGCACCTAAAAGAAAGAAATAATATCTTTCCAAATGGAAAAACCACCCCAATCGCTCGGAAACAAAAAGTACCCCGGTTCGTGAGAGACAAGAGGACTCACGTCCAAAAAGCACCCCGATTCGTGAGAGGCAAGGGAACTCACATTAAAAAAGCACCCCAATGGGATGAGAACCCTATCACGTCCACGTCGTTCATCCTGGGTAGCGCTAAAAAGGGATTGATTTTTAAGTGCATCATTTTTTTTATAGAAAATTTTTTGCTCAACAAAAAAGGTCCTGTACAATTTTTCTGCAAACTGCTGCGTTTTCGATACGGAGACAATGATATGAAAAAAGAAAGAGTAATTCCGTGTTCTTTTTTCATATTAACGCCTCCGTATCAAAAACGGTGCACTTTACGACAAAATTGTACTGGACCTTTTTTGTAGAGCATAAAATTTCCTATAAAAAAGTCCGTGAGAGCCCTACTCTAAGGTTAATAGCTTAGGCGCTAGCGAAGCTCGAACAAGCGCCTTGTACTACGTGTGGCACTGTACGGGCGGGCCGCGCGGCGCGGTGCTGCACGCTTTCACGAAAATTGCGATATCTCAGAACCTATTAAAGTCTCTCCTCTCTCTCTCTCTCTCTCTCTTTTTTTTTTTTTTTTTTTTTTTTTTTTAAGAAAGGTTACACTATAAGAAATATTTTATTATCTTACAAAATTTCTGACAAATTGGTCCCGTTCGAATAAAAAACGATTCCAAAATATATTTTTGCTTTTTTTTGGTCAAAATTAAAAAATTAGTTTTTAATAATGCAATAGTCTAAAAAGGCATGATTTCAAGTATAACATATTTAAGGGGGAACATACGTGTAGACCGCAAGAAAAATAGGTAAAATTCGAGAATTTTTATCTTGGAAACTATTAATTCGATTTCGATCCGGTTTTTTTTATTTAATAGTATCTACATTGAGGACACGTTTCACAAATTTTTTTAAGGGAATTCATTCCCTCGGAGCGCTGTTCTCGTGGCCGGCGTAAAATGTGTTTTCGCTAAACACGGTTTCACGGTGAGCAAGATTTCTCGCAGTCGGTTGATCTTGAAACGTAAAATTGAAACGGATTCTTAAATAGCAATACATAAAGCAATTTTCATCGGAAGCTTTTATTTAAAAAATTTTTTTTACCGAAACGTCGACTGTTTGAACTCAAGATTCATGTTTTGACCCAAATTTTCGACCTTTATAGATCTGATTAAAAAAAAACTAGTTGAGTAAAAAAAAATCTCCCGATGGAAAACGAGATAAACTATCGCAAAACATTGTGTGTAAATTTGAAGCAAATCGGTCCAGCCGTTCTCGAAATATTCTGCTCACCGACTTCGAAAAGTATGTTTTGAGATAATCGAGTTTAAAGTTTGGCAAAGAAATTACGTGTAAGAGATTATTTTTTTATTTACCGTTAATCAGCGATTCCAGGGCCATAAAGTAATCCCTCCGCAGCTGTCGCAGCATCCTCAGCAGCAATTCGTGACTGTCTACGCTGAATTCTCCCTTCACAGGTCGCGTTGTGAGTTTTAATTTCGCCCATAACGCTCATCATAACGTCCACAATTTTTCGAATTTTAACATGAAATTTACACACAATATTCTTTATACTTCAAACTTTAAGAAAAGTAAAAAAAAATTCGAATTTTTGAAAATTCTACACGTATGTTTCCCCTTAAATTTTATTAAAATCCGATGAATAGTTTCGTAAATATTAATACTTAAAAAAATACTTAGTAAAAAATTCAACATGGCGTAACTTTTACAATTTTCAAAATTTTCAAAAATTCTATGATTTTTTAATTTCTCTTATCCAATACTATAATTTCACCAATTTGCAAATCAATCCGAAAACCACGTCCAAATCGTGATATTTCTGATGTATTCTTACCCTACACCTATGGACACGGAGCCCATGAGATATATTACATATTTGTTGGACAGGAGACTGACTTGGCTGTTTTCTAGTTCCTCGTTTATTTCCTTTAGGTTCAGGCTTAATTTTGTTAGCTTCGCGGGATCATTAATTACCGGTTTCCAATCGTAGTTCTGTTCCTGGTTTATCGTTATTTCCAATATTTTTAGTTATTGTTTTAAAGGTTAGATTAAACTATGGTAAGTGCATTTGTACGTATTTGGTGTATTCTCGTTTTTTTTTTTTCGTAGTGTTAAGTCCGTTGTAGTCAGTCTACAGTTTTCGTTTACCTTAATTTTTTCTGTTTTATGTATTGCGATTTTATTTTCAGCCTGCTCATTGCACTGTATGGCTACTTGTTGTTTATACAGGGTAGAAAACAACCATGTCTGTGGTTCCGCTAGAGTTATCCAGAACGTCACGTTCGAGAGAATGTGACGTCGCTCGTAACGCTATCTCTTTGCGCTCTTATATAAATCTGCACCTCGCATGGTGCGTGTGCTGTTACGAAGTACACGGGGTAGTTTATATCGCATACAAACGTCTTGTCAGAATGCGTACATTTTTCTGGATCGTTTTCTTTTAACGTTAGGTAATTTCGATTTTCTTTATTAATAGTCAATAGAGTATGTGAGGTTTTGGGAATTATGAATACATTTTTATTGTCATGCACCGGTAGAGGGGTTACTCGTACAATTTCGTACTTGGGGTATGTGATAATCGGGAAGGTTAGGATCGTGTAGACGTTGGGGTTGTCGTAATATGCATTTATTTCTACGAATTTTTGAATGGTATTCCAATTTTCTGCTTGTACTTTGAAAGGAAAGTGTGCCCCTCGGGATAGGTGGGTCGTCGCTTCTCTTAATTCCGCTACCATAGTTTCGAGTGGCAGTAGCCGTACTAGTATTATACCGCTTTTTGTGTAGGTAAGGTATTTTAAGGTGTCTTCTACGTCGCTTACAAGTTTGGTTGTTATCGTGCTTAATATTAAGAGGTGCTCGTCTAATTCTTCGCGGCGTACTAGTTTTGCTACTTGTTGTTGTACTCGTCTTGTTACATTCGTTATTAATTTTTCGTTCTTACTTAAGGCTTCTGCACACAGGACGCGGAAACGCATGCCGCGCGGCAAGAAACGACGCGGTAGCCAATCAACGTGCTGCTTTTCCGTAAGAACCAAAAGTTTATTGGCTACCGCGTCGCTTCTTGCCGCGCGGCAAGCGTTTCCGCGTCCTGTGTGCAGAAACCATTAGTGTCTGCTCTAATGTCTCTATGTGTCCTAACGTGGGGTTTATAATTTTTATTTGGTGCTTCGCCGCGTGCTGTATGTTTTCTGCTGAGTGTGTATGGTTTCTAGCTGTGCTTTTATTTGTTGTGCGTCGTCGGCGTCCATTGTCCCAAATAATGTTTTACCTATAGTGCTTATTGCGTCTATCAGTCCGCGTCGACTCGTCGTTATATACGGTCTGTAATTGTAAAAGCAGTTGCGTCAGTTTTGCATTACTGTCTTCTATTACGCGGAGGATATTGTTGCATGCGTCGCGGTTGTCGTCGTCTACATTATTGCATAGCCCTTTGATCTGTTCGAAGTAATTTTGGAGCAGATGAAATCTCACTTCAAATGCCGCGACGTCGATTCTAATGACTAGTTTTCCACGTTGCTTCCTTTAGTTGCATGGTTCCGATTTTTCAAAGTAGATTCCAGGTTTGTCGCTAAATGTTGTCACCTCGTACGGTGGCGTCGGTTCAGGTGTCGTCTCTCTCGCTAGATGTAAGATGATGATAGGTATCCTGTAATAGGAATACTTTTTTGGAATTGTTTTTATTTTTAGCATATTTTTTGCTGACCATGGTTTCCGCGGATTACTACTTTTATATTGCTTGACGAATCGCTTCAGTTTGAGTCTGTTACTGGTCTCGTAAAGTCTCAGTATACGGTTTTTTGAATTTGTTGTTACGTCTCCCCTTGAGCATTTTGTGCTGGTTTGGGCCGTGGTGAATCCAGAGGAGCTCCGGGCTGGTGAGGAGGAGGAGGAGGGTGGACCTACCTTCCAGATTGAACGTGTGGTGATATCCGATCCTTTGGTCCCTGGTCGGGGTCGCGCTCGCTTTCTTGCCGAGATGCAAGACTGGTTGATTCAGCGTGGCCGACTTCTGCCTGATTTCTTGACCGATGTTCGGGTTTTACCTCGGGCGGTGTCAGGGTCTGGCCATGCGTGAGGTAGGCCGTGGGCGAGCCCTTGCCGGTTCTCCGGATGATCCCATGATTTTGTTCCTGCGCTCTCAGGCTCTTGGCCTCCCTCGGTTTCGTGGCGCGCCCCTTATGGCCGCCGTGCGTGCGCTTCGGCTGGCAGGTCGGGGGCATGGTACTCCCCTTCGTGAGTGAGATACGTTTTGTGTATTTTCGTTTATTCGGTAAGTGCTTTAAGTTTCGATGCTTTCGCTTTTCCTTTATCTAGTATTTCGATAAAAGCTTTCAAACGGTTGGCGTGGAACGCGTAATGTCTTTCGCTTGACTCTTAATTGTATAGTTTACGTCGCTGTGTTTCTCGACAATTACGTACGGTCCAATCTATTGGGACTCGAGTTTTTTTTATCGTCCAGCGTCGTACTGTCTCGTCAGTGTAATAGTACCTTGTCGCCTACCCTAAACGTTTCTTTGTTCGTCTTTTTGTCGAACTGCTGTTTCGCTTTCACTTTTTCCTGCTTGGTATGTTCTCTTGCGACTTGATTTGTTGCGCGAATTCGTTCTCGAAGTTCTTGCGCGTAATCCTCGTATGAGTACGTTAATTTTGGAGGCTTTGATTAATGCTGTCAGTAGGTTAGCCTTGATATCCATAGACTAATTCAAACGGCCTAAACCCTGTCGTCGTATGAGGCGTTGTGTTATAGGTAAACATCGCATAGGGTATCCATTCATCCCAATCAGTTTGGTCCTTGTTTATATAGTGCTTCAGGTATTCCGCTAAAGTGCGATGCGATCTTTCCAACGCTCCGTTACTTTCGGGGTGCTATGCTATCGTCTGAATCTTTTCGATTTTTAGTAGTTTGCACGTATTCTTAAACATTTTACTTGTGAAATTCGTGCCTTGATCCGTGAGAATTTTCTTCGGTATCCTGTGTTCCAAGACTATTTTCGTGACGAAATCTTTGGCGACTGTATTTGCTTCCTGGTTTTCCACGGGTATCGCCTTGCTGAATTTCGTTAGGTTGTCTTGAAATGTAAGGATATATTTGTTTCCATTATTTGTGATAGTCAATGGGTCTACAACATCGAGCGCGTATTGCTCGAATGGTCGCTCGGGTATATCGGTAATAATTATTGGCATTTTCGTTTTCCTGCTCAGTTTATTTTTCTGGCAGGTCTCGCATTTGCTTATGTATGCTTCTACATCTTTCGTTATCCCACTCCAGTTGTACTGTAACCGGATCCGTTTTAACGTACGCGTGACTCCTTGATGTCCTCCTGTAGGTGAGTCGTAAAGATATTCATAAAGTATTTGCTGCTTTTCTTCTTCCAAATATTCTCTCGGGGAGTCATCTTCCTGCTGCGTTACATTTATCGCTGGTGCCTCCGCTCTCGGGTTTCGGCTTAAAGCGTCGGCGTTCATAATATTTTTTCCGGATTTGTGTACGATCTCGCAATCGTATTCCTCCAGTTTGAGCCTCCATTTTATTAGTCTCGAATTGGGGTCGGTTACATTAAATAGCCAAATCAGTGGCTTGTGATTAGTTATTATTTTGAATTTAATTCCGTATAAATATGGGCGGAAATGTTTTACCGCTTACACAATCACTAATAATTCCTTTTCGGTCGTGTTATAATTTTGTTCCGCTTTGCATAACACTCTGCTGGCGTAAGCGATCGGTCGGTCCTGACCTACTGGCCCCTGTGAGAGCACGGCTCCGATGGCGTAGTCTGATGCGTCCGTCGTCACTAAGAATTCCTTGTCGAAATCGGGGTAATTCAACACGGGCGCCGTCGTTAATTTCTCTTTTAGTAGGTCGAACGCATTTTGCTGTTCCATTGACCAATTAAACTTCTCGCTTTTCTTCGTGAGCCGCGAGCCGTGTCAAGGGCTTTGCTATCTTTGAAAAATTCTCTATGAATTTGCGGTAGTAACCGGCTAGACTGATGAAAGATTGAATATTTTTCACTTTTCTGGAGGTCGGAAATTCTTTTACCGCTTGTAGTTTGGACGGGTTTGGCGACATTTTTCCTTCGGAAATTACATGCCCCAGATAGACGACCTCTTTTCGCAGAAACGCGCATTTATTTGGCTGCAGCTTGAGATTAAATTTCCGGAGTCTGATTAATACCGCGATTAATCGTTTGAGGTGCTCCTTTAGAGATGCTCCGTAGATTACTATGTTATCAATATATACAAAGCATTTTAAACCTAATAATCCGGTTAGTACTGCGTACATCAGCCGTTGAAATGCTGCTGGCGCGTTTTTTAATCCGAACGGCATTCGGTTAAACTCGAAATGTCCATCCAGGATGGAGAATGCCGTCTTGTTTTTATGGTTTTCGTGCATCGGGATTTGATGGTATCCCGATGCTAAATCTAACGCCGTAAAATATTTTGCGTTGTCTAGTTGGTCGAGTATGTCGGTGATATTCGGCATGAGGAAAGAATCTCCCATTGTTTGTCGTTTGTTGTAGGTCGTTTACCTTTTGAAAATCTATCACGACTCTTATTTTACGAAATCTCACGAAATCTTATTTTATCACACGCGTCAGGTTTTTTAGGAACAACTATTATAAGCGCGTTCCTGGCTTGCGCTAGGGCGAATTATTCCGTCGTCTAGCATTTTCTGTATCTGTTTCTTTACTTCGGCCTTATGCTTCTCCGGTAACCGATATGGTTTCACGTTCACCGGCGCGCTATCGAGTCGTGTATTTATTTCTTGCTCTATTGCCGTAGTCGCGCTCAGTTTGTCGCCATCTAAATAGAATACGTCGCAGTAATCATCGCAGATTTGTTCTACCGCTTTGCGCTTTTTATTATTTAAATGATCGAGTTGTAGTTTCTCGCGTAGTTTCTCGCGTAGCGTGGTAATGGGCTCGCGTTCCTCGGTCGCGTGTAACGTGAGAACGTCGGCGGAGTCATTCACCGGCATATCTTCTAACGTTACATGTGGTGTGAGTATCTCGACCGGCTTGTCTGTAACGTTCAATATACTTATCGGACATTTGAATTCGACAAGTTTCACCAGACAATGTCCGATGAAAACTCCTAGTGCAGGCTCGCCGCTTTTCACGATACCTACTCTATTGTGATCGGTGACTGCTTCTACAATGGTTTCACTGCGGGGTGGTAACGTCACTTTCCGATACGGTCAAATGTGGCTTTACCTATCTTTAATTGCTTCGACGTGTTTGATATATCGACCTTGTGTTTCGTCAGGAAGTCGTTTCCGAGTATCCCTTCGTACTCTATCGGGAAATCATCTTTCACCACATACATTGTGTGGCGTATCTTTTTGCTCCCGAGATCCACTGTTGCCTTTATTTTTCCGAGCGTGTGGATCTGGTGTCCGGTTACGCTTATCAGCGCTAATTTTTCTTCCCGCATTATTGTTTTTCCTTTCAGATTACCTACTTCAATTAACGTCAGGGTCGCGCCTGAGTCTAGTGGTAGATCCATTTTTCCTCTCTCCGCCTTTTGAATGGGCAGAGTTATCATATCCAACGGGCCGACTTTATGCTTCCCCGTTATCTGTGTCACTCGATACTTCTCGGCGCGTGCCTTATTCTTCCTGAGCCGTTCTTCCTCTTCGCTGCTGCTGCCGGAAGACGTTTCGTCGCTTGTTTCTCGCGACTTATCTTTTCTTACCGTGTCGCTCTGGTTTCGGCCGCGCGTTCAGCGACCAACATTCGTCTCGCTTGTGCCCTGCCTTCTTGCAGTAGGTGCACTCGATCGTGTTTATGCCGCCGGGCTTGTCCGCTCTCGGCAGCGAGAATTTATTTGCTTGCCGGCTCGTACGGCAATCTCGCCCGTAATGGCCGGTCTTTCCATATTTGTGGCATCGTACGGCCGCGTTTCCCGCATTTCGCGCGTTTTCTGGATTAAATTTGTTTCTGTTTACCGGTTGTCCGGTTCCGTGGGGAGTTCTTCTCACCTTTTTCTCGGCGCTGGCGCCGGTTATTGCCTCCTGTAGGCTTTGATATCGTTGCGTTCGGACCAGCATCTTCATATCGTCGTGCAACCCGATTTGGAAATTATGTAGGGCTTGCATCTTAATGCTGTCAAGAATTGCTTTTTGCTGCTCTTGCGAGTGCCCTTGACCTTCCTCCATGGGCTCGTACAATTCTCGCGCTAACTTTTCGACGCCCGAATTCCTGCGCGCTTTCTCCTAGTTTTTGTTTCAGAGAGTTAAATTCTATTTGGAGGTAGATCATGCCACGTTTTTCCAGATATTCCGTTTTCAGCTCGCGCTTTAACTGCTCGAAATCACGAATATCGGTCGCGAGCACGAAGAACGCAAGAAAGATTTGCGATTCCGAAATTAGTTGCCTGCGTTTTTCCCGCGATCTCCAAGAGCCTGTAATGTTAATCCGCGATCCCCTGCAGATAACGAGACTATCCAGTCAGCCACCCCCGGTTAATGCCGTGGAGGTTAGCCGGGGAAACTCGTCCTCTCCCGGTGGCAGGGCCCTGCTGTTTCAAGCTTCGTTCGTTGCCGTACCACGCGCCGCGCGCATTTTTCGGCGCTCCGTGTTTGCTTGGCTGCCCGCGAGCTTCGCTAATAGCCGCCTCCGTCGATCGATTCCTCGTCCCGGTCCTCTCCAAACTTCTGGATTCTCTACCTCCCAATTGGAATGTCTTTATTTCGCCTCGGTGAGATGCCAAAGCATAATACAAAGAAAAGAATAAGATCAGAAATCAGAAACGCGACTCACTTAGATCCCTGGATATTTCGCAATTGACTGGACCGTCCTCGGGCGCGAAACCCGCGCCCTGTGACGGCGCACAGTGGGGCGAGAAGCTCCTTTTGTGATTAAAATTCGAGCCGTGCGCCAATTCTTAACGAATTTTCATTATTTTTTTTTTAATTTTTTAGAAATTGAATAAGCTATACAAATATTCTGCGCCAATTTTGATTTCGTTCTAAATTCAAAATGGCGAATCCCATAAAGTGGACATAAAATGCCAAAACTGTACGAATGCGAATAAATTTGTAACAAACCGTGCATGTATTTACGAAAAAATATTATTATGTGTTGTACAGTCGATAATGACGAATCTGCAGTTTAAGTAAAAGAAAATGGCGGATCCAAGATGGCGGAAAACTTAATAAATATATTTCGTAATATGAATGCTAATGAGTTCATTGTATCTTGAAACATTACGTAAGACTCTTTACCAATATCAAGATATTTATCATGAAGAGGGATTTTTTAGACTGTACGTACATATATATTTTTTAAAATTGTCTTTTGTTTTTAATATTTTTTACATTTTTTCTCGATTTTTTTACATTTTTTAAAATTTATTTTAAAGAATCAACAAATTAATTTACATTTAGTTTAACAGCAACTGTAATACATCTTCGTCTAATTCTACAGTAGTTTTCCGAGAATTATTTCTAAGACTGGTTATATACGGATCTGATGTGTAAAGTAATGTATGAAAGACATCTTCATTTGTGGCAAACCTGGAACATTTCCTAGCATGATGTAATCTGAACTTCTTGTGGTCTTTATTTCTTGATTCCTGTGCATCTTCGGATAACTGTCCAAGTGGTAAAATGGCATTATAACAAATTATATCCTCTCCATGAATTAATACTTTATGTACGGATGATAGCATATGATACCATTCATATTTAGTTACGTACAACTCTGCTGTTCTATAAGCATATTCTCCAAACTTTTGAGGATTTATTTGTAATCCAGATGACATAGCTTGCAATATAATATGAAATCGTCTTATTAGTTCTTCATCAATTCCTGTAATGTCAGCAGTGTAAGTTTCATTGTCAAAAAACCTACGTGCAGTATTGCCGTCATTGCTATTTCCACTAACTTGGCGTGGTTTATCAATTATCAAACCTAGTTTATTTCGAAAACGTTCTTGTATATATCGTTTTTTTAGTTTCTTTCTCCTTTTTGTGTACATTAGTGGCTGCATACCATTTTGTGAAGGACAAGTTATACGATATATGTAAAACCAACTCCATAAATCGAATTCCACGCATGTAACGTGGAAAGTCCAAATCTGTAGGTTTCTTCATTTGCAACTTTTTTGCGTTATGCGAATTTAAATCGTTCATTTCTGATGGTTTGGCGCGACATACATTGCAAGTTGAGGAAGACGGTGTATTTGTTAATACTTGTACCACCTTTCCATCTACCATTGTTAAGAACAATTCATGTTTTATCGTTACTGTTTTCTCACCAATTATAGCTGAGGTGGGTGCAAGTACACGTATCTGTGCTTTAATGTCATCGACAAGATTGTTTGTTTTTTCTGGTGTTTCTTTCGAAAATTCTATTGAAATAGGTCGACAAAATCGAACGGAAGAAGGGGTCGGATTGTGCCAAATAACATCATTTGTGTCCTCATTAATTAGTCTTATGGGAACCAAAGATGATATTAACAAATTGGCATCAGAAATTAACTCACTCTCTCCAGAAAGTATTTGTTTATATTCACATTGTCCGGATAAACCATCACAACCCCACTTACTGTATAAAACTAAGTTTCGTGGATTCATTGTTTGAAGCGAATTTATCATCAACAATCGATCGGTAGTATGATTTAGAAGGGACTGCAGATTTACCTTCGCGCTAGTATCGGTTATTTTAATATTTGATTTATCCGGGTAGCATTCCTCTTTTGCTTGACCTATTTGTTTGTAAGATGGCAATAATCTACATCCCTTTTCTATTAAGCATTTTTTGAGGTGCACATATTGATTTCTTGTTAAATCTAAATCAACAAACATAGCCAAAGCTTCCTCATTAGTAAACGAAACTATAGGAGTATGATCTTTTGTTAGCTGTTGGTGCACCATTTTTTTTACCTTTGGTGATGCAGATCGTAACTCTTGAATAATTTCTGATTTTTTTTTCTCACCAATTGAACGCAGTTCTTGAATATATGAGTGATAGATATGATCAAGTCCTGAATCACGGAATAATTTTATAGTTTTTTGTTTTTGTGTTACTTTATCCCATTCTTTGAAAGCCTTGCATGGTCTCCCTATTTTCTTTCCAGATGTAGAAGGTTCATCAGATGTATACAAATTCACGGAATGTTCACTGTCCAACCAGCTGGCATTCTTTTGCAGGAATCGTTTCTTTTTCCTATAAGCCTGATTCCAACGTTTTTGAAATTCGGGAAGCAAATTTTTCCGTACCATATTAAGCACACACACCAGCTTGTTTTCAGAGAGATCGAAATTTTCCTTGATATATCTTTCGGCTGTAGAAAAGTGTTTGCCGTGTTCTATTAAGGCAAGACAGATATTACGTTTAATGATTTTGAAAGATGCCATAGTGTTATGTGTGCGTCGATAAAATTATTTTAAAGAGTATACAACACACTAGCAGTCAGTAGTCAAAGTTATTGCGTGTATACAAGTGCATACAAACAAATGTGTACATACAACACACTAGAAGTCAGTCTAACTGTGAATCAACTTCAGTCGACTGAAGTTGCTTCAACTTCAATCGACTGAAGTTGATTCACAGTCAGTCTAACATCAACTTCACAGTTAGACTGACTTCTACTGTGTTGTATGTACGCATTTGTTTGTATGCACTTGTATACACGCAATAACTTCGACTACTGACTGCTAGTGTGTTGTATACTCTTTAAAATAATTTTATCGACGCACACATAACACTATGGCATCTTTCAAAATCATTAAACGTAATATCTGTCTTGCCTTAGTAGAACACGGCAAACATTTTTCTACAGCCGAAAGATATATCAAGGAAAATTTTGATCTCTCTAAAAACGAGCTGGTGTGTGTGCTTAATATGGTACGGAAGAATTTGCTTCCCAAATTTCAAAAACGTTGAAATCAGGCTTATAGGAAAAAAGAACGATTCCTGCAAAAGAATGCCAGCTGGTTGGACAGTGAATATTCCGTAAATATTTGTATACATCTGATGAACCTTCTACATCTGGAAAGAAAGTAGGGAGACCATGCAAGTCTTTCAAAGAATCGGCCGAAGTAACACAAAAACAAAAAGCTATAAAATTATTTCGTAATTCAGGACTTGATCATATCTATCACTCATATATTCAAGGACTGTGTTCAATTGGTGAGGAAAAAGAAATTATTTAAGAGTTACGATCTGCATCTCCCCCGACGGGTTCCTACCTTGCCGTAGCCTCGGGGTGGGTGTGCGTGGTTTGCGGGGCGCGGGGGACGACGAGACCGTGGCCTGACACTAGTCAACTCGGGCCGAGAGAGTAAATGTGTGCGGCGGCGAGGGCAGTCGGTGGTGGACCTAACTTGGGCCACCCCCCTGGCCACCCGCGATATACACGGATGGAGGGTGATGGCGGACCAGGAGACGCTCTCCGATCATCAGTATATTACGATGATGGTCCGCGTCACCCCCCAGGAGGTAATCGCCCGCCGCCGGGTCAATAAGCGGAGATGGGCCTTCAAAAAGATGGACGACGACCGTTTCCGCGCGGCGTTGAACGTCCTGACATGGGGCGGAGAGGAGGCGCCGTCTGAGGGGGAGGGGAAGTGGACGTGGACGGACTGGCCGGGGGTCTGTCGCAGCTTATGTCAAAGGCCTGCGACGTGGCGATGCTCCGGGTCCGTTCGCTCCCTTCTCGCAGATGCGCGTACTGGTGGACGGAGGAGCTGGCGGACTTACGCCGCCCCTCCGTCCACGCCAAGAGAAGGTGGCAGAGGGCCCGTGCGAGGAGACGCGACCCTGCTGAGGAGGAAAAAGCGGGAGAGGTCTGGCGTACCGCCCGCCAGGCTCTCTCCACGGCTATATTCGCGGTCAAGAAGCGCTCCTGGAGAGAGCTCCTCGACAGCGTAGAGGAGGATCCGTGGAGGCGTCCGTATAAGCTTGTGCTAGACAGGCTTAAGGCCTGGACGCCCCCAATGACGGAAACGCTGGCTCCCCAATTTGTCGCCGAGGTGGTTGAGAAGCTCTTCCCCAAGAAGGACGGGGGAGAGGTCAGATTCCCACCGACGGTGATACCGGAGTGGAGAGAGGAGTGAGGAGTCAGCGAGGAGGAGCTGTCGAGGGCTTTCAAAAGGGTCAGGAGGGGGAAAGCTCCTGGCCCTGACGGCATTCCAGGAAGAGAGTGGACCTTGGCTGCGGGGGAACTGGCCGGCAGACTGCGAAGGACGTTTACGGCATGTCTGAGGACCGGTCGGTTTCTCACCAGATGGAAAACGGTCGGCCTTGTGCTCCTGCCGAAAGCGGGCAAGCCTCCGGGCTTGCCGTCAGCCTACCGGCCCGTGTGCCTGCTGGACGAGGTGGGCAAAATATTTGAACGGATAATTGCCAAGCGCCTTGTCCAGCATCTGTCTAATAGGGCAGAGGGAGGGATCTCGGACGATCAATTCGACTTCCGTGCCGGAGGTAAGTCTGGATACTTTTGTTTGATAGAACGATACATTAATAAAATTGCTCGTACAGTTGTAATCATTCCATCAAAGCACGGAGGTCTAATTATCTTGTTGGGAGAAGTACTCCAGTTTGAACACCATTCAATAAAAGACGTTAATATCTCTTCAACTATTGTATTATCATCTGATAACGGTCCCTTTTCTCCTTTCCAATTATTTAAACGATATACATTCATAGCATCTATTACTTTATTCATTTTGTAAGCAAAATCCGCGGATGCTTTCCATGAAGTACTTTTCAATACATTACTTTGGCCTGCTGTCGATATTGCTGCAGCGAATCTTGCACTTAACATTTGAAAAGCTCTTTTGACATTCATGGCTTCAAAATTGTTTGGATAAAAGTGCGTGTAAGTTATGTGATTCAATAAATTTGAAGTACTTAACTGTTTGTCAAATTGCCACGTTGCAAATAAGTCATGAAAAGACATAATTACTTCTCCATTAATATAAATATATTTATGCGATCTCAATTGGCTAATCAATCGCTTGATAAGATGGGGCCAATCAAAGGAAGCAAAATAAGTTTCATTGTTCAATGAAAAAAACGGTTCTTCTGGTGAAATTTTCCATTGACCGAAAGCTTTTCTATTTGGTCCACCTTGGTCACATGTAATTAATTGTACATTTGCCCCTACATTTTTTAATTTTTCTAAACATATCTCGGTGAGTTGAACAATCTCCTTGTGCGTTGAATTTTTTCCTGTCAAAAAGTACGCTACTATTTGTCGCCAAGGATTTTCCGCATTAATACTATCAAGACAAAATAGTAAAACATGTACCGCTGGTTCATTGCTTCGTCCCAGGGGTCCGAGATCTGCTAATCCTTCAATGAGGTCATATTTTATGCTGTATTCTTGAAATTTTTTTATCGACATCTCATCGAATTTTAAACAGCAAGCTGTCTGAGAAGGTGGTAGTTTGAAAATATTTTCTTCAATTTTTGAAAATATATTATCACAGAATCCTGGTCGAATTTCTGTTTCAGAAATCCAATTTCTGACGAAAGATTCTGACGGGAGATTTAATCCAGCCTTTCTAATTCGCGAATATCCACTTGCGGAATAATAAAACATGTGTTTCGCAAGATCTTTTTTTTCTGTCGTATATTCTGACTTCCCCTTGTGCAGTTGAAGTTTTATCATGGTTCTCGCAAGTGGTTTTCGACACTTCTTTCCATCCAAAAATTCATTGACACTGTGTTTGCAAATGTTCTTCTTTTTTAGAGCTTCAGTATGACGACGTTTTAACATAGCAGTGGTATTTTTTTGTTTTCTTTTCTTTTCCATAAGAAGCGTTTTCAATCTCAAATTTTCTTTCTTTAATTTTTTTATTTCAGAGATTTCATTTTTAGTATATATTTTTTGGGGGTCTGACTTCTTTTGCCGTTTTTTTTTCGGTTTTTCTGAGTGTTCGCTGTTATTTCTATTTCTCCCTGAGAGTAATTATCATGAAATAATGGCAATGGATTTCCATTATTGAGCCATTCATCGTCGTCTGCGAATTTATCTCCAAAATTGCAGAAAAGTTCTTTTCCAGAAGGATAACATTTCCTATGTGTCGTCATTGTTCTTGTAGCGATTTTTTCATTTGTATTCTTGGTGGTCTCCGCAATCTCTACTTGAAAGTCGGTGTGAGTATCGACTTCCATCGGAGTGTATTCTCGATCATCTGTATGGTCAACGACATGTTCTTGTACATTTTCTTCAATAATTATGGTTTCCTCTGTTGTATTTTCATCATTATCCTCGACAGAAGAAATCCCAGTATCCTTTGGGATCCATGGTATAGGGTTTCTTCCAATATGCAACCTTGTACGGCTTTTAAAATCGTGTTTATTAAAGTGATCTGCGCATAATCCTGCTTTTTGAATTGATGCCGGGAACCACTTAAGTCTTAAATTTTCATTACCTGTTTAAGCATAAATGTAGTTTATATACACAAAAAAACATCACGCATTTTCAACACGTTGCGTAAATAAATTTTATTTCATTAATCAAATAACAACAATAACACACAGATCGACGAATGGCTCGAGGTATCCTAATCACTCTTTTATAAAAGATGAAAAATAATTATAATAAAACGTATTAAATGTATGTGAAAAAATTAGTAAAATTTTTCAAGTAATCTATATTTTGTACAATTTAGAAATTCAAGAAGCCTGTTTTACGCTTGGAAAAAGTATTGATTTTTTTTAATGATGCTACTTTAATCTGCCTTAGAAAGAGCAACGAATTCAAGATTTCACGCTGAAGATACCTCGAGCCATTCGTAGTGGCTCGCAACGGGACAGCAACTCGCGCGCGGATTGAAGCGTCCTGGAGATGACATTTTTTTATCAATCTTTAGGTATAACGTATGGTTTCTATAAATTTTTTTCTGCAGAATTCGAATTTGTCGAGAACATAGCCTAACACATATCGTTTTATAGTTATTTCAACCTAAAAAAAGGCCGAAAAATGGTTTTTTGGCTCCGAAACCTGACGTGATAGAGCAATTCGGGAAACAAATTCTATTTCAGCACGTCAAAATCATTCGGAAACAACTATTGAAATCTGAGGGTGAGAAAAATCGAAATTTGTCGGCTTGTGTATAATAATACTATTTAATAATGATTGCAAGAAAATATTATTTGACACTACAAGATATAAATAAATCAATAAAATTTTTATTTATTTTTTATGTGTACATATTGTTACTCTAATATAAATAAATGTATGTTGTCTAAAACAAATACTCCGATAGGAAAACATTTACAAAAGTGTGACGAGAAATCTGAATAAAACTTAAAATGCTGCAATTATGTGTATACATCATATATTTCGAATACATGTAGAAATGTAGTCTTTTCATTACATATAGAAAAATATTTGCACAATGCATTTTTAAATAATACGTCAGCAATACAGTAGCGTTATGGCAAATCATCTTAATGTAATCATTATGTTTGATATTTTATTATGGTGAACTTTAAAAGACTCTGTGTTCAGAATCAAGTCTATTACACCGCGTGAAATAAATTAGTAATAAATTTTTCGCTTCGGATATTAATAGATAATTTCTGTTTTGTAATATTAAATGTAGTAGATATTTCGTTCCGGAAATAAACGGCATATTCCTTGAAAATAGGGGTTGAAAACGTTGCTTGTTTTTGCCTGTGGCGGCTCTTCCCTGTGCCTCGAGGCCTCAATGTGTGAGGTAAACACTCAGGGTGAAGCGAAAGACGTCGGCGAAAACAGCTGATCGGCTGTCGACCCCGAAATCAGCTGAGCCGTTGACATTAGTCAAAATTGCCGTTTTCTCGGGCTGTCGACAGTTGATTAACCCTGCAAACTTTTCGGTTCGTTGCCCCGGGTCCGGAGTTCGAGAAATGTCGCGACAATAAAACGTCGAACTTCCGCGCGCAGGTTGCACTCGATCTAAGTCTTTTCTCGGTGCGATTATAAATATGATTCCGTATTCTAATTGTACAATTCCGTACTGAATACATATCCTTTGTTGAAGCTCACGCTTTTGCTGCTCGCGATAATTGCGCTATTCAAACCGTGTTTTTTTTTATCATTGCCGTTCGCGTAAAATCTATCGCTCGATTAATTCTGTTGGTCGCGGAATATAAACTTTATATTTCTGTACAAATTTTGTACAGACATACAATTTTAATCATCGTCAAATATTTTTAGTATTGTCAAGAATTTTGTATTTTTACTTACCACAGTTTTTTATCCAAATGTCAAATCTTGTATCAGTCTTCCGTGGAAAACGAAACAGTTTGCAATTCTCTGATCTGACATTATTACAGTCTTTATATGCACATCTGTCGAATATCGTGATTTTCTTCACACTATTGTTATCCATTTTTATCTATAATCAATCAAATACCAGCAACAATCCAAAACAAACCCCCGGCTGGGAACGAAAAACGCTGAGAAAGCACGCAATCTCCGCGATTTTCCACGAATCTCGTGATTTTTCTGAAACTACGTTTTAAAACTGTAGATCAGATTACTGCACACTTCGCGTCACAATTTCCGATAACACCTTTCAGTAATTACGATATAAAATCGCAAGAAACTAAAAATCGGAAGTAAAATATCTCACAAGCACTACGAAATACGTTCTGATGAGACAGTCAGTATGCGGTCACTCAAGAACGCCAGATGCTCGCAGAGAAAAAACAAGCAAAAAATGTTTTGCGTTTTTCATTTGTTTGGAACAGCTATAGCTTTGTCGGCAACCTTGTCGCTGTCGCTATCGCTGTCGCTGTCGCCTATTGTGCAAAGGGGCTTTAAAGATCCAAGGTTTCCGCGAACAAAGTTTGAAAACAAATGGGATATTCAATTTTTATATCACGTATAATCATCGATTATTTCGAGAACTTTCTTCTTTTGAAAACTATAAATTTCCTTCAAAAATTAATTATTAAGACTGTATATTTGACATTAAATTAATATAATATAAGAACGCCATCAAGTCCGAGCTGGGATCTAATTGTAAGTAGCAAATAATTTCCGTGTGAATTTCTAATACTATTTCCAACTAAACTGCGCGTCAACAAATTGTCGGTCCTGAAACACAGTATTTTCGTTAGAACAGTAAATTCACTTAAATGAATCGCAAATCGCAAATTTATTGCGAAAAAATATTTTCACAATCAGTCAGGGTTTTTTTGCAATACAGTAATATTCGGGGGAAGGGGGGATGTTAGATACGATTTGTATCAACATCAAAAATTAAATCGATTTGCGATTTATTTAAGGAAATTTACTGTTCTAACGAAGAAGCTGTGTTTCAAGACCGACAATTTGTTAACGCGCAGTTTGGTTGGAAATAGTATTGAAAAACACGGAAATTATTTGCTACTTAGATCCTAGCTCGGACTTGATAGCGTTCTTATATATTAAATTGATTTTAAATCTTAGAGTCTTATTACTATTATTATTACTATGATGGAAATATTTTACTGAATATAATAGAAATTTTACCGAAATTCTGTCTCAATTGACCCAGATGAAAATATTTTGCTGAAAGTACTATGAAATTGATGATAAATAAAATGAAAGTTATTGAAAAATTACTAAATATATTTCAAAATGAATCATAATTTTCTTTATGAAATTTAATGTAAATACTGTGAAATATAAGAAAAATTAAATTATACTGTTGAAAAATAATGAAAGTTAAAATATTAGATATCATGATAATTATTGAATTTAACTGAAATTAACTAAAAATTGAAATTTTCATAATAATATTTATGGAATAATAATAAAAAAGGGTCAATTAATAGTAGAATTTCATTATATTTTCAGTAAAATTTTTCCACCAGGGCTAATTATTAAATTAATAACTTACTTTCTCTAGCTTTATTACTGACAAATTTCTGAGTTACTAACAAATAGTTACTGACAAATTTCTGAGTTCTTGCTCATTCAGTCGCTTTTTGGAACTAAAGCATAGGAGCCTTCGTTAATTTGAGAATTTAGCTGATGCTAATTCGAGTTTATAAGACTATAAGTCTACTTTTTGTTGAAAATTATACTTTTTTATGTCACAGTTTTAAAGAATTCGATTTATACTTAATTTATAGATTTTTTACTACTTGACTATTACATAGCTTGATTTCGGAAAATTTTTTGACACGCATTGATTAAGGCCGTTCGGTCCACATTTTTCAGCCTTCTAACACGATTTTTTTCGCCATTAAACGAATAATTATTTTTAAAGTTTTAATTGTTAACAACTCTCCAATTAAATTTATAGTTTGACCGCGCATACATTTCGACTATTTGTTAATCGGTTTTTTGAGCTTTCAACTTGATGTGGCTTCTTAATAACTCCATGTAATTTGTATACTATAATTATTAATATTAAGAAAGTAAAAACGACCGCTATGATTTAAATCAATAGAGAGGATAAATTCCATAATAAAAATGCTATAATTATTAATTAATGTTAATCTTAAACTTCCTTATAATTTATTTCATCTCTCGTCGGATTTGTTATGTAACGGGATTATATATATATATATATATATATCTATATATATATCTATATATATTTATATATCTATATATATATATATATATTATGATGTATATATTACAGTTAATTAGAGGGATTTATTTGATTAATTGAAAAAGTCTCTGTAAAGCACGAAACGTTCCAGTTATTTTGACGGAATATTAAACTGCATTATTTAAAATCCTGTTGTTTGGTTATTGGCTCTTGTCCTTGTTTTATCTAAGACATACGAGCTTTATCTACTTATATATTTTTTAATTTATACATATTAAAATTATTGCAATGTTAAAAAAAAATTTTTTTACATTATCTCATGACGAAAAAGACCACCACCTATTGGTAATCTAAAAGTGAAATACACAGAACTGTTATTGCAAAAATTTGTCCTTTAATTTTACTATATGTATTTTACAAGACATAGTAACTTGTGCCAATGTCAAATAATTAATGAAATAAAATTGCTTAAAGTTTCCATGCATGTGCGTAATCTATCGAGCCGGTCGCGGTAGAAGCAATTTTCTAATAGTAAACGTGGATGAGCGAGTAAGACGATCGGGTAGAATGTTGAAGGTCTCAAAAGTTCGAGTCCTGGTTTATTATATAATAACAATGTATTGTTATTATATACTAATAATAAAGAAAACATATTTTGTAATTTAAAAATAATTTCTTATTTTTTTATGAGCAAATCGTTAACTTTCTTAAAGTTGTTAGAAAATATGCGAATAATTTTAATGATTGTCAAATAATTTTTTTACTTTATATATATATATGTGGGTGCTATCTCCGTACTTACGATCTCAGCCCACGATTTATATCGTGATCCAGTGACGTCCGAGGTGAACCTGTGAATTATTTTTAGATTCTTTTGGGGGCCCCGCGAGATGCGGGGCGACGTGCGAAGCACGTGTGCAAGGCGTCGGAGGGTTATATTCCGGACGCACAATGCAAGGAGATGTTTTATTCTCCGAATAGCTCCTTTAGTAGGGAGCGTCTTTGATGGCTGATCCGAGTGTATCTCTTCGGAATCAAGCCTTTGCCCGGAGTCCTGGGCATCCGCTTCGGCGTAGATGGAGGTGGACTCGGTGGATCGATCACCACCAGAGAGGGTGGCAAAGAATACGTCTGTGTCTCCTGACACTTCGTCTTCGGCGAGGCTATCTTCTGCAAGGCCAACTCTGCCAAGCGATGCCTCCAAGTGCGTGGTGCCGGCAGGTCCGATAGGTCGCACGGAATTAATTTCCACACTCGAAAGGATTCCGCTTTCCTTTGGTGGAGTTCCGGGGGCGAAGTGGTCTTCCTGAATGACTCGTCAGTAGGTCGAAGTCTCGAGTGGGCAAGCAACGAGTTCGGACGTGTTTCGCGGACGACACGTTTTAACGTGTTCGGACGTGTTTTGTCCGGACGGAAATTTTTTTGAAGTATTGCGACTGTTACTGTCTGCATTGTTATTTCTTAATATATCGAGTCTGAAATATAGCATAATTGCACCAATACCATTATTTGAGCCGACATATCGTAGAATTGTATAATGGCCGACGCAACATCCGAAAAGGAACGCATGTGCCAATAACCAGGAAAGAAGAAGAAGAAGAAGTCAGTAGGTCGAGCCCTTGGAGCGGGCGGTGGCTCGTAGCGAGGATCGGGCGGTTGCCCGTAGCGAGGATAGGGCGGTTGCCCGTAGCGAGGACAGTCCCGCGACTTCCTTTTCCGCGGCAGCTTGTCGAGTGATGGTGCAGATTTAGAACCGAAGGCCCGGAGCACGCTCTGTTACCAGAGGCCCGGGGGCTCGCTTCGTTATGCAGAGTTATGCCTAATAGGCTCCCTCTGTTCAGAGGCCCACTAGGAGCTCGCTCTGTAGTTCCGAAGGAACTGTTTTCCGACCTTTTATCTCGCTTGCTTGCCACTTATCAAAAAATATCAAGACGAGAAAAGGCTCTGAAATCCTCTCAGCGGGTGGCTTTCTTAAAGCTCCCCAGCGGAATCTGGCTCGCGCGAAACTGCATGAGCGTTGGCCGCCTAGCGGCGGCGCGACGAACTCGTTAGCGCTTGCGGCGGTTCGACCGTACGGCGCGCTCGAGCGGCAGCTCGCCAGGCGCGTAGCGTTGCGGCGCGGTGCCCCGTGGCGCTGTGAGGATTCAGCCGCCACAATATATATATATATATATATATACTGATGATATTTATTGATATTATATATATATATATATATATATATATATAATATCAATAAATATCATCAGTAATTAATAAGTACGACAAGACCTAGGTGCGCGCGCGCGCGCGACCGCGAGCGCCGAGAAAGAAGCCTAGCACGATTCTCGCCGGCTCGCGGCGGACCGAGGGTCGAGCATCTGACATCGCTGCATTCACTGCTGAAATCTGGCATCGCTGCAAAGTTAGCCTAGCACGTTTCTCGCTCCGCGCTCCTCTCGCGTCTTGGCTCTGCTCGGCTCTGTTCGGCTCTGTTCGGCTCTGCTCGGTTCTCGTGGTCGCTTGCCTTGCGTTTAGAGTTCACGGTTCGCGCAAGTCGCAATAAAAGAAAGCGGAAATGAAGAAAAGTCAAGAAAAGGATCGGCAAGAAGATATATATATATATATATATATATATATATATATATATATATGCGAAATATGCAAATATTGCCAAATAATTTTCCTACTATATATATATATATATATATATATATATATATATATATATATATATGGGACATTCCACGTCAACTGAGACAGAGCTATGTCCAAAATTTGTCACGACCAAAAAAATCGTTCCTGGGCTCAAAATGTTCGTATTCTCATGTACTTTCGAAGGTCATGTGGCGCTTGTGGAAAATTCAAAATGGCGGTCAATAGGGAGCCCATTAACCCCATTAAATGTCATATTTCATCCGGAAAATGACGATCCCCAAAATTTGTCACGACCAAAAAAATCGTTTTAGGGCTGAAAATGTTCGTACTCCCATGTACTTTCGAAGGTCACATGGCGTTTGCGGAAAATTTAAAATGGCGGATTAAATATGGCCGTAATGCAGAAATGTCACTTGATTCGGATGAAACTCGATACTAGGGGGTTTTCGAGGTCGCTGATTCCGAATGTGAAGTCGAAATTTGGAAATACAAGATGGCGGATCTAATATGGCCGATCGAAATGCAGAAATGTCACTTGATTTGGATGAAACTTGGTACTAGGGGGTTTTCGAGGTCGCTAATTCCGAATGTGAAATCGAAATGTGGAAATTCAAGATGGCGGATCCAATATGGCCGACCGAAATGCAGAAATGTTACTTGATTCAGATGAAACTTGGTACTAGGGGGTTTTCGAGATCGCTGATTCCGAATGTGAAATCGAAATGTGGAAATTCAAGATGGCGGATCCAATATGGCTGACCAAAATGCAGAAATGTTACTTGATTCGTATGAAACTCGGTACTAGGGGGTTTTCAAGATCGCTGATTCCGAAAGTGAAGTCGAAATGTGGAAATTCAAGATGGCGGATCCAATATGGCCGACCGAAATGCAAAAAAGTTTTTAACAATAATTTTGCATTGGTTGTTATAACTATTATTACGATTTTTCTTTGAAATAATAAATAGTTTAGTTAGTTAATAATAACACGAAAAGAGGCGATGAGAGCCGTACATGCTTTTACAGAATTGCTTTTCCGGTGGTTCTTCAGTCGTTGAATACAAATTTATACCTACGAACACGTATTTTTGAAAGAAGGTACCATAAAATAATTCAAACTATCCTGTCGGTCTCAGAGCGACAGATTTTGGCGCTACTAAAGCGACAGTTTTTTTCACGTGAATCAAGTGACATTTCTGCATGTCGGTCGGCCATATGGATCCGCTATCTTGAATTTCCAAATTTCGACTTCACATTTGGAATCAGCGACCTCGAAAACCCCCTAGTACCGAGTTTCATCCGAATCAAGTAACATTTCTGCATTTCGGTCGGCCATATTGAATCCGCCATCTTGAATTTCTACATTTCGACTTCACATTCGGAATCAGCGACCTTGAAAACCCCCTAGTACCGAGTTTCATACGAATCAAGTAACATTTCTGCATTTTGGTCGGCTATATTGGATCCGCCATCTTAAATTTCCACATTTCGATTTCACATTCGGAATCAGCGATCTCGAAAACCCCCTAGTACCAAGTTTTATCTGAATCAAGTAACATTTCTGCATTTTGGTCGGCCATATTGGATCCGCCATCTTGAATTTTCACATTTCGATTTCACATTCGGAATTAGCGACCTCGAAAACCTCCTAGTACCAAGTTTCATCCGAATCAAGTGACATTTCTGCATTTCGATCGGCCATATTGGATCCGCCATCTTGTATTTCCAAATTTCGACTTCACATTCGGAATCAGCGACCTCGAAAACCCCCTAGTACCGAGTTTCATCCGAATCAAGTGACATTTCTGCATTACGGCCATATTTAATCCGCCATTTTGAATTTTCCGCAAACGCCATGTGACCTTCGAAAGTACATGGGAGTACGAACATTTTCAGCCCTAAAACGATTTTTTTGGTCGTGACAAATTTTGGGGATCGTCATTTTCCGGATAAAATATTATATTTAATGGGGTTAATGGGCTTCCTATTGACCGCCATTTTGAATTTTCCACAAGCGCCACATGACCTTTGAAAGTACATGAGAGTACGAACATTTTGAGCCCAGGAACGATTTTTTTGGTCGTGACAAATTTTGGACATAGCTCTGTCTCAGTTGACGTGGAATGTCCCATATATATATATATATATATATATATATATACTGATGATATTTATTGATATTATATATATATATATATATAATATCAATAAATATCATCAGTAATTAATAAGTACGACAAGACCTAGGTGCGCGCGCGCGCGCGACCGCGAGCGCCGAGAAAGAAGCCTAGCACGATTCGCGCCGGCTCGCGGCGGACCGAGGGTCGAGCATCTGACATCGCTGCATTCACTGCTGAAATCTGGCATCGCTGCAAAGTTAGCCTAGCACGTTTCTCGCTCCGCGCTCCTCTCGCGTCTTGGCTCTGCTCGGCTCTGTTCGGCTCTGTTCGGCTCTGCTCGGTTCTCGTGGTCGCTTGCCTTGCGTTTAGAGTTCACGGTTCGCGCAAGTCGCAATAGAAGAAAGCAGAAATGAAGAAAAGTCAAGAAAAGGATCGGCAAGAAGATCTGAGGAGGAGTCTAGAGAGAAAGAAAGCGGAAGATAGAAGAATAGAGAGGAAGAAGCAAGAAAAGGAAGAAGCGGATAGAAAGGAAAGGTTAGAATATTGTTATTCTTTATTTTTAGATTAGATTTTTCTAGATTTCCATTCTTAAAAAAGCCGTGTTAAATCGAATAGAATCGTTGCCTCTTTTCCGCAATGTTGATTCTCTCATTGTGCTCACTTCGTACTGCGAGATTATATTGTCAGCACAAGGATATCATAAGGGTGCAGTCCATTTACTTAATGCTGCAAATCCTTCGGAACGTTCTTCTTCATCTTCCTTTTCATTCCAAAAAAAGGAGAAGAACAGGGGTATTTTCCGATTCACGCATGATGCGCATGATGCATCATTTATCCTTGTTGTACACCGAATGTTAAACAAGGATGAATGATGCATCATGCGCATCGTGCGTGAATCGGAAAGTACCCCAGTTCGAAGAATTTGTAGCGTTAAGTGGACCACAGCCTAAATCGTATTTTGGTAGCTCAAACGTCAGGTTATCGTAATTGCGTAATTGTTTTGTACATTGTAAAAAATCATAGTAAATATCTAAGTAGCACGCGTCTGTGATGTTTAGTTCTAGCATAGGTAAAGGAACCAGACTATGGCACGAATTCGTAATTCGCAATTCGTATATTTGTGTCGAATAATCGACGAATTTTCCCTCCACACTAATCACGAATATACGAATCACGAATCGCGAATTACGAATTTGCGCATAGTCTGATATTCCACCCTTACAAATAGCATGCATTAGTTAGACAACAAAACGGTTCGCGATTTTATTTATTACTGATTTACTTATGAATTAGGAGACTGATGGAGAAAAAAAAAGAAGAGGAACAAAAACAGAGGGAGATGGAAAAACAAAATAAAAAAAGCCAGGAGGAAAACATGAATGTAGATGACGACATGAACGTAGATGACAATGAGGATGACGAGGATAAAGAAAATGAGGAAGAAACACCAAAAAAAAAGAAAAGAGGAGGAAAAAACATAAGAGAAAGAAATAGGTACGTTATATTTGTTAATTTAATTATAAAGTTCTAAAATCATTTCTATTTAATTATGCATTTATTTGTTGCTTTGATTTTGCATTTTCTGTGTAGGTATTATGGTCCATATAGAGGAAGAGGAAGAACATGGAGAAGAGGAGGCTGGAGAGAAAGAGACTGGAATAGAGGAAGCTGGAGAGGGGGATGGAGAGGACGTGGGCGCGGGAATACGAGGCCTGAAACGACAGGCCCCGTTTTTATTTTTAATTATAAGTAAAGATTACAAATAAAGATTACAAATAAAAAATAAAATAAATATATTATATCGAAAACATATTTTTATTATAATAATTACACTGTCCGACAAAACCTTATGAATCCGTATTGTCAGCCTTGGCTATCATGTCACAATTTTGAGGAAAATGGCGTCAGAGGCCAAAAACGACGTTTTTGAATTATATATATATTTATTAACTTCAGCTACATAGCCAAGAAGTGGACTTGGTTTACAAATAACCTTAATCATTCATCCTGCCATTCATACACTACTATCTAGATTTACAACTAACTATTGCACATTGTTACACATTGACCTTCATATATTATTCAAACTTCTTTTTCGCTCTTCTTTCTCTAACTTAGACCGTTCTCTATATAATCTTAACAATATCTTCTCTTTGATGGTGTCCATCTCATCATTCCAAAGCCTCTCTAATCTTTCTTTATTATTCTTACCTAATTCCATAAACCATTTTTTTATCACTTCACATTCCGACACATAATGATTCGTGTTATATACCTTGTTTACAAAACCTACAAATACCGCTTTCCTCTTTTAACCAATACATATTCGCATCCTCCAAATTACCACATCTTAAGTTCACCAGAGCTCTAATAATTTCGCCTTTGCGACGTTTTTGAATTTCTTTAGAACTTTATAGCACCGGTAGCATTTTTTTCTAAATTTAATTTATGCCACATAAAAATGCCAACTTTTAGCTTTAAGGGGTTACATATATGAGACATATGAGTATAGACCGCAAGAAAAAAAGGTGAAATTCGGAAATTTTTATCTTGAAAACTATTAATTCGATTTGATCCGGGTATTTTTTATTTAAAAGTATCTACATTGAGGCACGTTTACAAATTTTTTTAAGGGAATTCATTCCCTCGGAGCGCTGTTCTCGTGGCCGGGGTAAAATGTGACACGGTTCACGGTTCCCAGAATATCTTGAGAACGGCTGGACCGATTTGCTTCAAATTTATATACAATGTGTCTTTTTTCGTTTTTATCGGGAAATTTTTTTTTACTTAACTAGTTTTTTTTATCAGACTATAAAGGTTACATTCATTTTTCGACCCAAATTTTCGACCTTTATAGTCTTATAAAAAAAACTAGTTGAGTAAAAAAAAATCTTCCGATGGAAATGAGAAAAACTATCGTAAAATATTGTGTATAAATTTGAAGCAAATCGGTCCAGCCGTTCTCGAGATATTCTGGGAACCGTGAACCGTGTCACATTTTACGCCGTCCACGAGAACAGCGCTCCGAGGGAATAAATTACCTTAAAAAAATTTGTGAACGTGCCTCAATGTAGATACAATTAAATAAAAAAAACCCGGATCGAATCGAATTAATTGTTTCCAAGATAAAAATTCCCGAATTTCACCTTTTTTTCTTGCGGTCTACTCATATATAAGCCCTTAAAATGCGTTTTATTTCGTGTAGATATAATTTTTTGTTTTCGAGATAAAGCAGTTTGAAAATATCTCTTTTTTCTACTTAATATATACTGTCCGACAAAATTTGACTTTCTTTGCAACACGAGTGTGAATAGTCATTTCCGATGTATTTTTGCTAGCTGAACATGAATCCGTTGTCCAAATTTGGCTATCATTTCTGTATATATTATATGATTATAATAAATAAAATATAATTAATAAATATTTACAATTTTATTATATGGCTGACGTATAACATGTATGTATATAACTGTATATGTATATATAAAGATAATCAAGATGTTAATTTTGATCGTATATACATATAAGAATGAGAACCAATAACTAAGACAATAAATAATTTAAATAAATAATTTTTAACTGTAATTTTTATATGTCACTAATATATGTGGTCTGTACAATTAAGAACAAAAAAAATGTTTATTAATATATAAAAATATATAATTATAAAATATAATAATAATAATAATAATAATAATAATACAAACTGGGGGGGTGGTCCTCAACCGAAGACCCACCGGCGGAACGCAGACCGAGTCCATTGTGCCTCCCCACTGCAGTAACAGCCCCACAGTTAAGGGAGACCTGTCTTCTTCCAGAAGCTGTAGGGAATCCCGACAGCCGGCTCCGGCCCCAGCAGTCTTGTCTCCGATCCTGCTCTAGCGAGTTGGTCGGCAGTTTCGTTACCCTTGATCCCTGAATGGCCGAGGACCCATATTAAAGTAACTTTGTTGTTCTTCGCCAGCCTCTCCAGGGTGCAGCTGCAGTCTCAGACCAGCCGTGAGGTGAAGTTCGGAGCACAGAGGGCCCTAAGCGCCGCCCCGCTATCCGAACAGATTCTGATACGCCCTGCCTCCCGCTTCCTCTCCAATAAGGTTTGGGCACATCTCATAATGGCCACAGTCTCCGCTTGGAACACCGTAGCAAATTCGCCGAGTGGAACAATTTCCTTAGTACCATCTCGGGGGCAATAGAGACCCGCGCCAGAGCCAGCGCTTGATCTGGAGCCATCCGTGAACCAGATGTCCCCATTCCAGGCATTCAACCCTTTAGAATCTTTCCACTCCTCGCGCTCGGGGAAACACACTCTGTATTTTCTCTCGAAGACGCGGATTGCCGGCATTCTGTCCTGCCCCATTGTGAAGACGGGGTTAGCCAGAATCGTTCCTGGAATTCTTGTGTGCCTGGCACCAACCTTCCATTTCAGCTCACACTTCAGGCGATAAGCCGCGACCGCAGCCGCAGCCTCCACCACCCGGTGCAGCGGCTCAATGCTTAGTAGCACTCCCATCGCTGCCACTGGCGTGGTTCGCATCGCCCCTAGAGCCCCTCTTAAGATCAGAGCCCTGACGTGCTCCAAAGCCGTTCTGGCAGTTTTCATCTGCGTCCCAGGCCACCATATTACCGAAGCATACAGAAGCCTAAGCCGGAATCCAGTAGACCATCCTTGGTTTCAGACCCCATATCTGGCCAAATGTTCGCCTACACGTCCAGAAGTAAGAGCAAATGCTTTTACAGCGATTCTCAAGATGTTCCTTCCATGTCAGCTTCTTATCCAGAGTAACCCCCAGATATTTCACTGACTCGGCCGGAACCAGTCTTGTTCCTCCTAAAATGGGCCCTTCCACTGGGCCCACTTTGTACTTGCGTGTGAATACCACGAGCTTCGTCTTCAGTGGATTCACCGATAGACCGGTCTCGCGGCACCACTCTTCTACTACCTCTAGAGCTGCCTGTGTTAGCTCTAGAAGCGTTTCTAGGAAGGGTCCTCGCATAAGAATAGCCACATCATCGGCATATCCCTGCGTAAAGAAGCCCCTATCATTCAATGTGCTGAGTAGCCGATCCGCTACCAGACACCACAAGAGCGGAGAGAGAACACCTCCTTGTGGGCAGCCTCTCTTTATACCCATCCATCGACTCTCACCGATCCTGATGAGGTCGTTACTCGCCGTCCAAGCATTCCTCTGATCCACTCAACGATCATCCTCGGGACGGTCCCCCTCCGTGCGGTCTCCTCGCACACTACTGAATGCGGAGTGTTGTTGAATGCACCTTCTATATCTAAGAAGGTGCCTACCACGAAGCCCTGCTCCTTCAACTGTTTTTCGATGAACGATACGACAGAATGGAGGGCGGTCTCGGTGGAATAACCCGTGCGATACGCATGCTGGTTTATGTGCAGCGGATGCCGCAACAGAACCACGTCTCGCACATAAACATCGACCAGCCTTTCTAGCGTCTTAAGGAGAAAAGACATCAGGCTGATCGGTCTAAAGTCTTTGGCAGAGGTGTAACCTGTCCTGCCCGCTTTTGGGATAAACACCACCTTTGCCAGTTTCCAAGCGCTGGGCGTGTAGCTCAGCGCCAGACAAGCCCTTAAAGTCCGCGTAAGAGGCCCAATGATCTGCTCCAGCCCCTCTTGTAGAAGAGCCGGAAAGATCCGGTCCGGTCCTGCTGACTTAAAGGGCTTGAAGGCCTTTACAGCCCATCTGACCCTATCAGGTCTGACAATTTCAGCTGCAAGTGCCCAATCGCTTCCCTGTGCTCTCCGCGGCGCCGGAGTCTCATGCCATGCGTAGTCCTCCGTCCCCTTTCGGAAGCCTGGAAAGCTTGTTTCTAACAGGTGTGTCAGACACCGTTCTCCAGTCACCATCGTCCCGTCAGCGAGACATATGGTTTCCAGAACTGCGTCTGAGTCCCTGGCCAAAACTCTGCATAGTCTAGCGGTTTCGGGCATGCCCTCCACTGACTCGCAGAATCTCTCCCAGCTTTCTCTTTTCGCCCTCACTACAGAATCCCTGTAGTCCTTCTGAGCCCTTCTATGAAGGTCCCAGTCGGACTGGCGGTCCGTGTTCCTGGCTTTGTTCCACGCACGACGGGCCGCGCCCCTGAGATCCCGCAGCTTTGGACTCCACCAAGAGGTGCCTCTGGTGTTTCTAACTGTCCTCTCCGGGCAGTTCTTTTCAAAGCTGTCTATCAGAGCTCTTTGTAGATGGTCTACACAGAGCTCTATCTCGTGTGGGGTCCCATGCCTCTTGGGAAAATCCCTGAGACTGGCTGACAGGTCCTCTCGGTAAGAAGCCCAATCAGTTCTTTTTGGGTCCCTCACTTTTCTTTCTTCAGATCTGGCTTTAGCCAGCCTAAAGGTGATTTGTCTGTGGTCTGATAAGGAAGGCTCATTCGAGACCCTCCAGTCAGCCACCTCCCGAACCATTTGCCTAGAGCAAATAGTAAGATCGAGCACTTCCCTCCTCACTGTCGTGCAGAAAGTGGGCTCGTTTCCCTTGTTGAGAATTTCTAAGTCCGTAGCCGCTAGAAATTCCAACAGCTTCCTACCTCTCTCGTTGGTGTCTGTACTTCTTCAGATCGTGTGATGCGCATTCGCATCACATCCCAAGATCAGGGGAAGCTGATTTCCTTGACAGTATTCCACCAGGCGAGTCACCGGCTCGGGTGGCAGTGGGCCTCCATCCTTGTGGGGGAAGTAGGCCGAGCACACTATCAGTTTCTTCCTGAAACCAAGCTCATCGATGACTTCTGTCTCGACCGCTACTGTATCTCTAGAACAGAAATCAGGTATTAGCCGGGCCTCAACGCCCTTGAGCACCACACACGCTCTAGGTCGCTGCTCTGACGGGGCCTTAAATAGCCTCCCGCATCCCGCCAAGCCTCTGACACAACCTCGAACCAGCCAAGGTTCTTGAATCAGTGAAATGGCTGTATGCATTCCAGCTTGGCGCCTGGCAAGAACAGCCGAAGCTCCTTTGCTGTGGTGCAAGTTGATTTGGGTGAAGACCACCCCGGTCGGATTCATTTATTTAGATCCGACCTTTGGGTTGGGCCCCTCCCTACCCGTTACCCCTCCCTTTTGGGACATCCCACTCACCCTAAAGGTGACCTGGTCCATCCCAAGGTAGGGTTTAAAATCCAGCGTCCTCAGCTTAAGGACACTGGATTCCGGGAGACCGAGAACCAGGTTCCTACCGTCGCCGGTAGCCCCTACGTTCTCGGCAAATATTCGCCAGCCCGCCGTGCAGAGCCCCGAGTTTTGCCGCTCGAGCCGCGCAAGGGTCGCAGCTGAGTCCTCGGGAGGTCCCGGAACCCACACCACAGCCCTATACTGCTTTTGCAGCACCTCCGGGCCTACTGCTTTAAGCCTGGCGCCTTCCCACGGCACAATGGCACCGATCCGGTCTTCCAACCATTTCAGCGTCACCGCGTCCGCACATCTCACAATCGCTGCGCCCGTCTTCAGATAGGTGCCGTGAAATCTGGGCACAGGACCCTCCCGGATCCCATCGATCTCCTTGGAGACCGCACCCTTCAACAGTGTCAACCGCTCCGCGGTCAGCACTGCCTCGGGGTAGCCCTCCGCCACAATCACCCTCGTCAGGGGGTCGGCGACGCCAGCATAGGTCCCAGTTTCCTGGGCCTTTTGCTTCTTCTTCGCTCTTTCTGCCGATGGAGGGGTCTCATTGGAGCCCATCCGGCGCTTTTTACCGGAGTGCCCCTGAGGCCCCTTACTCGGCGTCTTGGGGAAAGCTGCAGAAGGTTCAGAGGTTGAAGGGAGATCAGCCTGGGCTTTCTCCCTCTCCCTCCTAGCCTTCCTTTTCATTGCGCCACTGCGGTTCTTCCTGAGAAAACCCGCAGTGTTCGCAGTCTCTTTAGATGTAGGGCCAGTGCTTTCCGAGCCCGTTAGGGCCCGTTCCGCACCTACCACCACATCCGTTTCCCCTCCGGAGGTCCCTGGTGAGACCTCCATCGGGACTTTGTTTGGTTTTGCATTTTTATTTTGCATTTTGTTCCCACGAGTAGCTAGGGAAAAGATGGTCAGCCCATGCAGAGCCCCGCATGCATGGGTAAGGCTAAATACTCTGGGGTTTCGCCTGGTTCCCCAGAGGCATCGTTCGAGACACTGCTCTCCCAGTGCCACGCAGCCTTCGCCACGATGGCTTCCAGCTTAGCTTGGAGAGATGGTCCACGGCGGCGGCCTTTCCCTTCCAGATGGGGTTTTACGCCCATCAGAACAGGTTATAACCGCCACTACCCGGAAGGTCCGCGCGGCACGCGGGGGTTTAGGCCCGGGCCGAACATCCACTCCGGGCGTCCTCCTATCCGCTACCCGGAGACGCGCCCGCTAGGTATCTCATCCCACAGGAAATATAATATTAACAAAATATAAATAATTTTTATTCCATGCGTTATAATATAAAAACCGGGTTCGAGAACCGGTGGAAAAGAAAATCTCGATATTTTCGGACCGCTAGTGATGACAATTATCCGTTTATCAAGATATGTCCGAGATAGAAATAGATCCAAGATAAAATATTTTATTTAAGCAAAAATCCGCGGATATCCGGATCTTGTTCGAATTCGGTTCTTGTTTTGATCCTTCTGATCCGAATCTTGTTCAGAAATTTTTATTTTTATTATAATATAAAATTGTTTGAGTTCAATTACTGATTACTAAAGTTAATTATTAGATATCTAAGTTTAAGTAAAAACATCTTAAGTACAAACTTTTATGTGATCTGAATAATACTTATGTGATTTTATAATTTTTAAAATTGGGGATGCAATATTATAATGTTTTATATTGTTATTATAATATTTGACAAATATTTTTATATTCCAGTGATATTTAATATAAAAAGAGTAGATACATAAATAATTCCCAACATTTTTTTTAAATTATATTGCTTTTGTAAAACTTTTTCAAAAGTTTCGGTTTTTAGTTTCGATTTCGACCGAAACAAAAAAAATAGTTTTCAACTCTAAAATTGGATATACATTTAGTCCGGACTCGCACGCTCGCATCAGGGGCAAAGTCTCAGTCTGTAGATAAAATCGGATATATTTAGTCCGGATTCACACCAGGGGCAAAGTCTGTAGGTAAAATCGGGTACATTTAGTTCGGACTCGCACCAGGGGCAAAGTCTGTAATGTGATTTAGTCCGGACTCAATCCTAGGGGCAAAGTGTGTCGGTAAGGGGCAAAGTGTGTTGGTAATCAAGTCACGGAAATGGTGGTCTCGACTTTTGAGGGGCCATTGGCTATCTGTCTATTAATCTGTGAGCATAGCCATAGCCGCGCGTCGGCTGACTTTGGCTCTGCTTGGCTCGTCTATAATGTCTCGCGTATCCCTTCTGATGTTGATTATGAATAAAATATATATTATGACATTGCAGATGACAATAAAATATCCCTTCCCACACTAGATGTGAAACACTATCGTGCAATGTGTCTCTTAATTATTTAAAAGTAATGAAACTAATAACAAAAAATGTTAGTAAAATTGATCAATTATACATAAATAATATCTAATGAAATTATATTATCTTTATTTTGAAAATAAACTATATAAAAGAAATAAAAAACAGAAAAAGCGTAAATAATAGAAATCCACTCTTGGCCTTACGCTTTCTTCTAAAAAAATCATGTTATTAATTTAGAAAATAAATTATTGTTAACACAAGAAAAGTGAAATAAAACATTAAATTATATATTGTTTGTTTTAGAAATATTGTTTTGATAGTATAATGATTTCGCTAATAGCAAATACATGTAATATAAAATTTAAAAAAAAAAATAAATTATTTGTGCAACAAAATGATAAATTTATTGTAATATTTGTTCTTAAATAAATGCATGCACATATTGTTGCTCAACGGAAACCGCGAGGTGGTGGTCTCTTCCGTCAAGAAGAAATGTAAAAATTGTTTTCTTTCATATTAAAGAAAACAATTCTTTACATTTCCTACGAATGCAGATAGAACAGAGAAAAAGAGAGAGAGAGAGAGAGAGAGAGAGAGAGAGAGAGAGAATAAGATAAAGGATAGACATAAAATAGATATAAAAGAATAGACAAGAATATACAGGACAGAACATAGAAAAAAAGTGTGCAAGTATAAACTTGCACATTGCTTCCTCATAGTTTTTAAGTGTGCAAGTAGAAACTTGCACATTGCTTTCTTATAATTTTTAAGTGTACAAATTATAAATTTGAACATTACAATTTTCAAGTTTGCGAATTATAAATTTGCACGTTGCTTAATCAACATTTTATTTCGCTCATAAAGCTTCCTCTTATAAGGAAGCCTTTTTTTATATACCTATAATTATATATTAGTAAATATTTATTAATTTGGCTTCCTCATAGAGGAAGCTTTATGAGCGAAATAAAATGTTGATTAAGCAACGTGCAAATTTATAATTTGCATACTTGAAAATTGTGAGAAAGTAATGTTCAAATTTATAATTTGTACACTTAAAAATTATAAGGAAGCAATGTGCAAGTTTCTACTTGCACACTTAACAACTATAAGGAAGCAATGTGCAAGTTTATACTTGCACATTTTTCTTATTGTGATAATCTTTATTGCGACTAATATTTGTTATATTATTACAAAAATAAATTAAATAATTAATGTTTTTACTAAAATAATCCCTATTAATTTCGGATATTTCTTAATTTTTCCATTTTGTTCCATTTGTTTATTTATACATTAGTTTTTTTATTTTTACTTTAAAATAATTTTTTAAATATATAAAAATTGCTTTTATTACTAAAATTATGAAATAATAAATTAGTAGCACAAATGGACTTTTACAATCGACACAATGTCAACGGCAAACATCGCCATAATGAGCGTTGTGCCGTCAAGTTGGCGACAACATTGCTCGTAGTTGAACTTTTTTCCACACTACACAAGAGGTAGAGCAAGACGCGTTCGCGATATTTTTTCTAATTCTGTATCACGTTGCATTTTGGCACTCAAGTCAACTGTAACCCTTAAAGACTATACCTCAAGTCTCAATTTTGGACAATTTAAATTATTGGCAACTTTTTCTAATTCTGTTATATTCTTCAGTTTTTTCTACCCCTATTTCATATATAATTCTTTAAAATTTGGTTGATTAGACCAAACTTTATAAGACTTCTATGTATGTACAGATTCTCCGAAATTTCAAACGTCTGTAACTCAAGAACTGATTAACCAAATCTTAAAAAATTAATAATGAAATAGGGGTAGAAAAAACTGAAGAATATAATAGAATTAGAAATAGATCGATATCTCAAATATTGAGAAAGCTACAGCGTAAAACACACTTTTCTAAAAAATGAAAATCCCCTTAAAATCCATACCGGTCAACAGATTTTAATAAAATTAGAGGAGAATATACTTTCTATGATACTCTATTTGTGTGCAAAATTTTAACCCGGTATCTAAAACATTGTAGATGCATGTACAAAAAATCTGTACACACACATACACACATACATACTTCCGGACATTTTCTACTAATATGATTTCTTGACATTTTGGAACATTCTAAACCTATTTCCATCTAAATCTCAAAAAAATTTTTTTTTACCATCACAAAGCTTTCTCCATGAGGAAGCAAAAAAAAGATATTAAAAGAGTATTAGTTTTAAGATCACTTTACACGATTTATAATTCACGACAGTTTGTGACAAAATTTCATATATAAAAAAACATTTAAAAAATTAGAGGTACATGTAAAAAAATATATACCTACCTACATATACAGACATATGTATACATCATACATGCATTAATTATACATCTTGAAATGTTTTCTAGATTACAAAATACAAAACATAACAAATAGAATTATATAATTCTTCTGTCGTAAATTATAGATTGTCTAAAGTATAGAAATACCAAATAATTTTCTTATACCTCGTTTCAATTTTTAAAAGTAATGTTACATTAATCATGTTAAAGACCGAATAAATCGAATAATTCTTTTATTACAATATAAATTTTCTACTTAAAAAAACAGAATATTAAACAATAAAAACGGTCGAAAATAGCTTTTGGTATTTCTAGTGTTAAATCGGAAAAAAGTGCACATGTTTTACTTAATATAATACTGAAAATTATAATTATAGCAAAAATATTTCCGAAATTATCTAAACTATAACGAAAACTACAGCCAATTTTTGAAATTAACAAAAGAAATATGTTATAATAAAATAAAAATAGATATAAATAATGTTATTACAAAAAGAACAGATATAAAACTTAATTTATAAACCACGGATTACATATATATACACACATATATACATATATGTATTTAATGAAATATATAATAATATATATCTTTCTTCCACATTTTTTACACAGTGGGCATTTAAAATAGGAAAAGTTGTTCGATTTTGCCAAGGAAACCATTTTATTTAAGGAATGTCGTACTTAAAAGTATATTTTTGTGAGCAAAATTATGTACAGCTATTTAAAAAAACAACGTTTTAAAGGACTATCATTCAAAAGCGTATACATTACGTACGAAATACGTACATTATGTCCGTACATTCAACGTATGTACGTTGAATACCTCGTCAAATAATAATTTATTTTTCTCTTTACCAATGACTATTTTTAACATTTTGTAAAATATATTGTAATACAGACTGTAGCTGCTTCCGCGAAATTGACTGCCAGTACTGAAAATCTGTAATACATGTGACGTGACCTATACATTTTTAGTACTGGCAGTTTCGGAACACGACCAAGAGTGACATAATTTATATTATATTATTTATTATATTTCTTTATTTTATAAATACATAAAATATACAAATATAATATATAATTATATGCGATCAAAATTATGGACCTTTGATCGCGTATAAAGCTGGTTCTAATCAACCAATGGCATCAAAAACTCAAAAAACAATTTTTACTTTGGTCTTATTTTCTACCCCTATTTCATATATAATTTTTTTAAATTCGGTTGATTAGACTTAGCTTTATATGCGATCAAAATTATGGACCTTTGATCGCGTATAAAGCTGGGTCTAATCAACCAAATCTTAAAAAATTATATATGAAATAGGGATAAAAAAGACTAAAAAATATAATAAAATTAGAAATAGATCGATATCTCCAAATTTGCGGAAGTTAGAGCAACCACGGACATTTGTAAAAAAATTTAAAATTTTTTTTAAAAAGAACCCTTTTACCGATCATCGCCAAATTCAATACCAACCTTCCTTGAATGATACTCTATTGATAAAAAAAAAACAGCCCGATATCTCAATATTTACGGAAGTTAGAGGAACCACGGACATCAAATCTGCACATACACACATACAGACATGCGATTTTAATGCGATATTTCGACATTTTAGAACACTGTGAACATATTGACATTAAAAACTTAAAAACCAATCTCTTCGTTGGTTTCTTCTACCCCTATTTCATATATAAATCATTTAAATTTGGTTGATTAGGCCCAACTTTATACGCAGTCAAAGGTTCATATACGAAATTCACGAAAACAAAGCTTTCTCTACGGATGAAGCAATAAAATTAGTTATATAAATCAATACTATAAATTTAATATTTATTGCATTTGTTATAAAAGTTATTATTTTATTTACTCCATCAAGAATGGATAGATCCTTTGAAAGAGTTTTACATCATTCATTTACATTACAAGAAAAAAATTATTAGAGGTGCAAGAGATGCAGTAAATTGCCAAGTCTAATATATAAGTACCCGCGCGAATACATACTATGTATACTAATTCACATTCTCAATTATGCTACTGTTATTATTTGTCATCAGACAATTATAAACATACACATAATAATTAGGTACATATTATACATATTGTAACAGAATTGTTGGTACTTTTCTCAGATTTAGATAGAGCGAGCCAAACTGAGTCGAAAAGTCATGTACCATTTTGCAATTTTCGCCATAGTTTATGAGTTATTAATGATTAAAAATCGCCGTATTAGCCCGCCCACCGCCAAATCCAAGCGCGTGGCGAGAAGCGGCCGCCCCGCGGTCCGCGCGCGGGCAGTTGTTTACTACAAGCGGCGATGATCACGCACGAGCGGCGCATAACGCCGGGCCCCCGTCCTGAGCGATGATAGTTTCTCGCCTTTTTTAAATAGAAATAAAATATTCTAACATAGAAAAATTTTTTGTGCGTACGTATGTACATACGTGTGTACATGCATACACAGAAAAATATCAATTGTACTGCTTAAAAAAGCGATTACTCAATTTATTTTTTTTTTTTTTTTAGTAAGTAACGGTTGTCTTTAAGGAAAGAATATTTTCTTGATAATAGTCTTAAAATGTACAAATTTTAGAAAGAGTCTTTATCATGTACTCGAAAGAAGAATTTATACTCCTTCAAAGAACATAATAAAATTTTATCAAAGAAAAATCAAAATTATAAATAAAGTAATATGAGGACCCTCGAGATTAAAATAGGAGAAGTCAAGGCTATGAGGGAGATGTCAGACGCAGATCACAGTGCGTAATATCAGAAATAACTGATTTATTCGTCGTTTTGATACATTACATCGATCCGTACGTTTCGGTTAAGTTTTCAGCCATCTTCAGCGGTAGTTACAGAAATTAAGTTACACGTTCTCCGTACCGTATAGTGAGTGTACTGATTCCAAGTATCAGAAACATAGACCAATTAATTCATATCTGTAAATTTGTTTAATTAATGTTGAGATATTAAAAAAATCCCTTAGGAAAATCACCATTCGGTCTGAAAAACGTGGAATACAAAGCCATGTACATAATGAATACTCTCTGCGAGAAGACGTGACGATCTTATCGACACGACACATGCACAGCAATGATATGAAAGATCTTGCAAGAAGAGGCATGTCGTAGGTCAACACACCGGCGAGGATTATAACAAAGCACGATTTGACACCGTCTCAAAATGACAACAGATTTTTTGCATCATGCATATGTCACGGTTTTGAGCAAATTGTAATCCATGCTCATAAACTTTGGTCGTTGGCAAATCGGGGTTTTACTATTGATACATGCAATGTTGTGACGGTGTCAAATTGTGCTTTGTTATAATCCTCGCCGGTGTGTTGACCTACGACATGCCTCTTCTTGCAAGACCCTTCACATCATTGTGTGTCGTGTCGACAAGATCGTCAAGTCTCGCAGAGAGTATTCATTATGTACATGGCTCTGTATTCCACGTTTTTCAAGACAAATAGTGAGTTTCCTAAGGGATCTTTTTAATATCTCAACATTAATTGAACAAATTTACAGATATGGATCAATTGGTCTATGTTTCTGATACTTTGAATCAGCAAACTCATCATACGGTACGGAGAACGTGTAACTTAACTTCTGTAACTACCGCTGAAGATGGCTCAAAGCTGAGCCGAAACGTACGAATCGATGTAATGTATCAAAACGACGAATAAATCAGTTATTTCTGATATTGCGCACTGTAATCTGCGTCTGACCCTCATAGCCTTGACTTCTCTTATCAAAATAATTAGCAAATTAAATTTTTGTTTTAATTTTATATTTTTAACTGAAGAACTGAATAATTAGAATTTAGAATATTATTTATTTTAAGTAATATTATCAAGAAAACATTTTTTGTAAAGATCATCGTTACTTAAAAAAAGAGAAAACTGAGTAACTGGTTGTCTTAGCATTAGAATGATATCTTTTTTGCGTGTGCGTATACGGCACGCCATTTTACTATTTAATATCATCATAAAAATTCTACCAAATTAAATTGATACTCAAAGAAAAGAAATTATTATTACGTCTAGACATACTTATAATTCATCGAATTATTATTAAGCTATAATTGAAAATGCAGAATTACAGTTATGTCTAGACAAAATATTAATTCTGAATTTATTTTACGTTATGACATAAAAAATTTTCGGGAATTAAAATTATGTGCATAATTGTAATTCCCGAATTTTACTTATGTACGCAATTTTAATACTTGAATTTCTATTATGTACACAATTGTAATTCTGGAATTACTTTTTTTTCTTTTAGTAAGTAACAGGGTTCTTTAAGAAATAATATTTTCTGGATAATTATCTTAAAATGTATTCATCACAAATTTTAGAAAAAGTCTTTATTATGTACTGGAAAAGAGAATTTATACTTTTTCAAAGAACATTATAAAATTTATAAGCGGTATTATTTGACCAAACTGACGTTGCGTATAATGTCGTACAATTACATTAATTCAATCCACATAACAGTTCTTCAATATTTATAATCATGGATCGCGATATAAGATCGCGAGCCAAAAAATAATTCAAAACAGAAGTCGTTTTTGTTCGACCCAACTGGCCAATAATTTATTAATTTCATAACGTTTCGGCTGCAATTTCAGCCCTTCTCAAGTGAATAATCACGCCATCAATCATCAATAACCGCATACAAAAAATCCATTACATTGCTGACATCGTGACCAAACTACGTCATGCATAGGGTAAACTCGGGTAAGATGGCCATATTGTTATTTCGACTAGTGCACGCACATAAACAACTGTAAATATTGATTATCTTTGAGACTGACTACAAAAATGCACTGTTTAGCCATTATTAGAGAAATTACAGCCACATGGGCCATCTTTTCCGTATGGCCATCATATCCGAGTTTACCCTACGTAAAGCTAAAAGGCGAAAAAACTAACGATAGTCAATAAGATAAAATAATCGCTAGTTTTTTCGCCTTTTAGCTTTACGTAGGGTAAACTCGGATATGATGGCCATACGGAAAAGATGGCCCATGTGGCTGTAATTTCTCTAATAATGGCTAAACAGTGCATTTTTGTAGTCAGTCTCAAAGATAATCAATATTTACAGTTGTTTATGTGCGTGCACTAGTCGAAATAACAATATGGCCATCTTACCCGAGTTTACCCTATGCATGACGTAGTTTGGTCACGATGTCAGCAATGTAATGGATTTTTTGTATGCGGTTATTGATGATTGATGGCGTGATTATTCACTTGAGAAGGGCTGAAATTGCAGCCGAAACGTTATGAAATTAATAAATTATTGGCCAGTTGGGTCGAACAAAAACGACTTCTGTTTTGAATTATTTTTTGGCTCGCGATCTTATATCGCGATCCATGATTATAAATATTGAAGAACTGTTATGTGGATTGAATTAATGTAATTGTACGACATTATACGCAACGTCAGTTTGGTCAAATAATACCGCTTATAAATTTTATAATGTTCTTTGAAAAAGTATAAATTCTCTTTTCCAGTACATAATAAAGACTTTTTCTAAAATTTGTGATGAATACATTTTAAGATAATTATCCAGAAAATATTATTTCTTAAAGAACCCTGTTACTTACTAAAAGAAAAAAAAGTAATTCCAGAATTACAATTGTGTACATAATAGAAATTCAAGTATTAAAATTGCGTACATAAGTAAAATTCGGGAATTACAATTATGCACATAATTTTAATTCCCGAAAATTTTTTATGTCATAACGTAAAATAAATTCAGAATTAATATTTTGTCTAGACATAACTGTAATTCTGCATTTTCAATTATAGCTTAATAATAATTCGATGAATTATAAGTATGTCTAGACGTAATAATAATTTCTTTTCTTTGAGTATCAATTTAATTTGGTAGAATTTTTATGATGATATTAAATAGTAAAATGGCGTGCCGTATACGCACACGCAAAAAAGATATCATTCTAATGCTAAGACAACCAGTTACTCAGTTTTCTCTTTTTTTAAGTAACGATGATCTTTACAAAAAATGTTTTCTTGATAATATTACTTAAAATAAATAATATTCTAAATTCTAATTATTCAGTTCTTCAGTTAAAAATATAAAATTAAAACAAAAATTTAATTTGCTAATTATTTTGATAAGAGAAGTCAAGGCTATGAGGGTCAGACGCAGATTACAGTGCGCAATATCAGAAATAACTGATTTATTCGTCGTTTTGATACATTACATCGATTCGTACGTTTCGGCTCAGCTTTGAGCCATCTTCAGCGGTAGTTACAGAAGTTAAGTTACACGTTCTCCGTACCGTATGATGAGTTTGCTGATTCAAAGTATCAGAAACATAGACCAATTGATCCATATCTGTAAATTTGTTCAATTAATGTTGAGATATTAAAAAGATCCCTTAGGAAACTCACTATTTGTCTTGAAAAACGTGGAATACAGAGCCATGTACATAATGAATACTCTCTGCGAGACTTGACGATCTTGTCGACACGACACACAATGATGTGAAGGGTCTTGCAAGAAGAGGCATGTCGTAGGTCAACACACCGGCGAGGATTATAACAAAGCACAATTTGACACCGTCACAACATTGCATGTATCAATAGTAAAACCCCGATTTGCCAACGACCAAAGTTCATGAGCATGGATTACAATTTGCTCAAAACCGTGACATATGCATGATGCAAAAAATCCGTGTCATTTTGAGACGGTGTCAAATCGTGCTTTGTTATAATCCTCGCCGGTGTGTTGACCTACGACATGCCTCTTCTTGCAAGATCTTTCATATCATTGCTGTGCATGTGTCGTGTCGATAAGATCGTCACGTCTTCTCGCAGAGAGTATTGCACATGGCTTTGTATTCCACGTTTTTCAGACCGAATGGTGAATTTCCTAAGGGATCTTTTTAATATCTCAACATTAATTAAACAAATTTACAGATATGAATCAATTGGTCTATGTTTCTGATACTTGGAATCAGTACACTCACCATACAGTACGGAGAACGTGTAACTTAATTTCTGTAACTACCGCTGAAGATGGCTCAAAACTGAACCGAAACGTACGGATCGATGTAATGTATCAAAACGACGAATAAATTTCTGATATTACGCACTGTGATCTGCGTCTGACATCTCCCTCACAGCCTTGATTTCTCCTATTTTAATCTCGAGGGTCCTCATATTACTTTATTTATAATTTTGATTTTTTATTCGATAAAATTTTATTATGTTCTTTGAAGGAGTATAAATTCTTCTTTCGAGTACATGATAAAGACTCTTTCTAAAATTTGTACATTTTAAGACTATTATCAAGAAAATATTTTTCCTTAAAGACAACCGTTACTTACTAAAAAAAAAAAAATAAATTGAGTAATCGCTTTTTAAAACAGTGCAATTGATATTTTCCTGTGTATGCATGTACACACGTATGTACATACGTACGCACAAAAAATTTTTCTATGTTAAAATATTTTCTTTCTATTTAAAAAAATGCGAGAAACTATCATCGCTCAGGACGGGGGCCCGGCGTTACGCGCCGCTCGTGCGTGATCATCGCCGCTTGTAGTAAACAACTGCCCGCGCGCCGACCGCGGGGCGGCCGCTTCTCGCCGCGCGCTTGGATTTGGCGGTGGGCGGGCTAATACGGCGATTTTTAATCATTAATAACTCATAAACTATGGCGAAAATTGCAAAATGGTACATGACTTTTCGACTCAGTTTGGCTCGCTCTATCTAAATCTGAGAAAAGTACCAAGGATTCAGGGACACCCTGTATATATATATATATATATATATATATATGTGTGTGTGCGTGTGTGTATATTGTATATATGAATTAATATTGTATAATTGTATATGTTACTGTAGAATTCCAAAAGACTTTGAGCTAAGAAAACTTTGGCTGGATCGCATTGGTTCAGCTATCGATAATGTGGGAACACTGGGAGCAAATTCTTATGTATGTTCCCTGCACTTCGACGATGTTGATTTCGACAGAACTTCCCTTTCTTGTGTCAGGCTTCGAAAGAATGCACTTCCAATGGTATTCATTTCTACTATAAAAATAATTTTTAAATTATATACTTATATCTGTATATCATATAAGGTAAATAACATAACTGCATAATTGCAGATATTATCTACACAAGCAACTGACAGTAGTGATCAATCAGGTGATGAGGAAACACAAGAACAACCCCTGCCAGAAATGCAAGATGATTCACTTATTGAAGATATGATGAGTGAGGAACCATTAGCGAAACGGCGCAAAAAAGGTTCTGAACATTTGGAGAAACTCGAGGAGGAACTTCAAGGTAATAAAATGAAGTAATGAGTAATAATGAGTCAAGATGGTTTATACACTATAGAAGTTAATCATTTTTATTTATTGTGTAGAAATTGAGGTAACATCCGAAAGGGAATGTTTCATGGCAACTACTTCAAAACGAGCCACAGTAGGTACATCTGTGTCACCATCGTTCTCCGAGAATTCTCCTCGGAAAGTTTTCCTGAAGACTGTTTTAAAAAATACACAAGTGATGTTAAAACAGAAAATCAAAGCTCTCCAACAGGCTGTGAGAAGAAAAAATAAACGAATTGCGCGGATGCATAGCGTATTAGTAGCGTTACGTAAGAAGAATTTTCTTTCTGCCGAGCACTTGAATGTCTTAGAAAATATAGGAACTTTTAATCAACATTTATTAAAACGTCAGTTGGCTAAAAGTGAGAAGGCACCGTTAAAAAAAAAATATAGCCCCGAATTAAGAAATTTCGCATTAACTCTTCATTTTTACTCACCGCGAGCATATATGTACGTCCGCTCAAAATTTGACACTTGTTTACCCCATCCGAAAACACTCAGTAAATGGTACATGTCAATTAATGTCGAGCCCGGTTTTCACACTGAAGCTTTAAAGTCAATAGCAGATCGTGCTAAAGCTGTATCATATCCTTTATTTGGTGCATTGATATTCGACGAAGTAGCAATAAGGCAGCATGTTGAATATGACGGTAGCAAATTCAGTGGCTATGTTGATATGGGTCCTAACATTGAATGTAACGAGACAGAAAAAGCTAAAGAAGCATTAGTTTTCCTTTTGAATTGTATTAACGAGTCTTGGAAAATTCCCATTGGATTTTTTCTTGTTAGCACTATTGGTGCAGAACAGAAATATAATCTTGTTCTTCAAGCACTGAGATTACTTCATGATCATGGGATGAATGTTGTAAGTGTCACTTTTGATGGCGCGCCATCAAATATTAGCATGTGTAAAAAGTTAGGATGTGACTTAAATGTAAATTCCTTTCAGACTCATTTTAAGCACCCCATCTCTGAAGAGCCCGTTGTGGTGTTCTTCGATCCCTGTCACGCATTAAAGCTATTTCGCAATTGTCTTGCAGAATATTCATCAATGGTCGATGATGAGGATAATCTCATCCAATGGAGATATTTTGTTGAGCTCAACAATTTACAGGAACAGGAGAAGTTACATTTAGGTAACAAACTTAGAAGACAACATATTTTATTTCATAAACAAAAAATGAAAGTAAAGCTCGCTTCACAAACATTTAACACATCGGTAGCAGATGCATTTGAGATATGCGATTCAGATTTGCAGCTTACCGAATTTGCAGGTTGTGCACCAACCATCAGAGCAACTAGATTGATTAATGATCTATTTGATATCCTAAACACCAGAAGTATTAAACAATTTAAATTCAAACAAGAACTACATGAAGGCAATCAAGAATACGTTTTTAAAAAACTTGATGAATGTTTCGAGTATATTTCAAAACTGCGAGAATGCAAAAATGGGCAATTCTTAATTAATGGTAGAAAAAAGACAGGTTTTATCGGGTTTTTAACATGCATTAATAGCTTAAAAGTCCTTTATAACAATTTGATTGTATCGAAAGATATTTTGAAATACATACCTACCTATAAACTAAGTCAAGATCATATTGAGTTATTCTTTGGTTGCATTTGCAGTCAAGGCGGCTGCAACAATAACCCGACAGTCAGACAGTTTAAAGCTGCATATAAAAAATTACTTATTCATTTTGAAATGCAAGACATTGATTCAGGCAACTGTATACCATTGGAATCGATAACGATTTTACACATATCATCAAATCCGGTAGCTACATTAAATGCATCGACACCGCAGTTTCGAGTGACAAATAATGAGTACGATGAAAGCACTTTAGACAACGAATGTCATTTGCCTACGACTGTACATTTTACTGAATTTTCAATACGAGTAATCACGTATATTGCTGGTTTTGTCGTCAAACATTTAACAAAAGTACTCCATTGCGAAGATTGTTTACAAGCTCTTGTCGGTGACGACGAAAACGAGCAATGTAATTTAATAAATATTAAGAACCGTGGGTACTTGACATATCCTTCTCGAGATGTTATCATTATTTATCAACGGGCTGAGCCGGCGGTACGATGTGCTTTAAAAGAAAGCGGTGGCGACCGTTTACTCAAAAAATATACAGAGCTGTATTTAGCTACTTTTACCTTAAAATCGTTTATTGGCAATTCCAATGTTTTTGTATACTTAACACAACATCATTGTGCGGGCCACACGGCATTTGAGAACCATGCCTTGTTGTTAATGAGAGCGATTATCAATAAATATATTAATATTAGATTGTATTCAATAGGACGTTCAATTACTAAAGATACTATGTTAAGCGAAAGACACGCGGCTAATAAACTTATTTTATTCAAAGGACAGTAAAATATTTTTATTTTGTATTCAATAGAACGTTCAATTACCAAAGATACTACGTTAAGAGATAGTAAAATATTTTATTTTGTATTCAATAGAACGTTCAATTACCAAAGATACTACGTTAAGAGAGAGTAAAATAGTTTATTTTGTATTCAAGAGGACGTTTAATTACCAAAGATACTACGTTAAGAGATAGTAAAATATTTTATTTTGTATTCAATAGAACGTTCAATTACCAAAGATACTACGTTAAGAGAGAGTAAAATAGTTTATTTTGTATTCAAGAGGACGTTTAATTACCAAAGATACTACGTTAAGAGATAGTAAAATATTTTATTTTGTATTCAATAGAACATTCAATTACCAAAGATACTACGTTAAGAGAGAGTAAAATAGTTTATTTTGTATTCAAGAGGACGTTTAATTACCAAAGATACTACGTTAAGAGATAGTAAAATATTTTATTTTGTATTCAATAGAACATTCAATTACAAAAGATACTACGTTAAGAGAGAGTAAAATAGTTTATTTTGTATTCAAGAGGACGTTTAATTACCAAAGATACTACGTTAAGAGATAATAAAATATTTTATTTTGTATTCAATAGAACATTCAATTACCAAAGATACTACGTTAAGAGAGAGTAAAATAGTTTATTTTGTATTCAAGAGGACGTTTAATTACCAAAGATACTACGTTAAGAGATAGTAAAATATTTTATTTTGTATTCAATAGAACGTTCAATTACCAAAGATACTACGTTAAGAGATAGTAAAATATTTTATTTTGTATTCAATAGAACGTTCAATTACCAAAGATACTACGTTGAGAGAGAGTAAAATAGTTTATTTTGTATTCAAGAGGACGTTTAATTACCAAAGATACTACGTTAAGAGATAGTAAAATATTTTATTTTGTATTCAATAGAACGTTCAATTACCAAAGATACTACGTTAAGAGATAGTAAAATATTTTATTTTGTATTCAATAGAACGTTCAATTACCAAAGATACTACGTTAAGAGAGAGTAAAATAGTTTATTTTGTATTCAAGAGGACGTTTAATTACCAAAGATACTACGTTAAGAGAGTAAAATAGTTTATTTTGTGTTCAATAGGACGTTCAATTACCAAAGATACTATGTTAAGAGACAGTAAAATATTTTATATTGTATTTTTTATTTTTTAATAATAAACTTGCAAATTAAACATATATGGTACATACGATATTCATTACAAATGTTTTCCTTTTTATCCTTTTTTTCATTTTTATTCACTTATATTATTCATAAATATATATTATATTATTTTTAAGTAATATGTTATTAATTGTATATAAGTTATATATAAATTATAAGTTATTTAATTTATACGCTGATTTTGGTGATTTTTATTATTAATTATTTTGTTTTCCGGTACGAAAGCATTCAAAGTCCGATTCATGTGGTTAAAACTTATATTTAAGATCATCTTAAGTTTATTTTCAGATACTCCGTAGCCACCTGAAATGATCCGCACAGCATTTTAAGACGAATTTTAAGATAACCTTAAATATAAATTGAGATTATCTTGCTCGTTTCGTCACCCGTCACCCGTCGCCGCTATAGCGACTCTAGTCGTCGCCATCTTGATTGGCAATTTTCGTCCCACGTCTCCGGCTTCACTACCCCTCTCTTACGCTCCATCCAGATATTCCTACATCCATGCCTTGATACGTTACTGCCTTCTGCTACGGACGGCCAGAAAGCATTTTCAGGTTGTTCAGCAGGCCGTATTGCTAAAGAATCCATAGACGCGGCAACTCCGCGCGGCGTTGCCGCGTCTATAGCATATGTCTCTCTACACCACCGTGCGTCCGTGTGAGCAATTCAGTGGTGTGTGTACGTGTACGGAGTTTCGCGTTGTCACCACCAGTGGCACTACCTTACGTGGTGGCGTTTGCTTTAGTCTACATTACCGACGTCGAGGAAGTTCGGCCTTCGCTGAAACCAGAGAGAAACCTGAGAGAGGCCATCCCGGCATTTTTCGTCAATTTTTGTGTGTCACGTAGAGTTCCTCTAGTAAGAGTTAGGACACCGTCCGCCATTAATAGGGAGCTATAGCGCGCGATTTGAAAAGCTTCTACTATTCTATTTATCTATTTATATATTAAAATTAAAGATTACGTTTCTTTTATATAAAAAGTTAAAAAATTGCTCTACGGTGTATCACTTATATTATCTATCTGTAATTTTATAAAAGTCTGTCTTTATTTACAAAGATAACATTTGGACATGAAATACATAGTAAGTATAATAATACATTTCACAATCACCAACATTTAATAAAATTGCTGCAAATGCTCTCCACAGAACTAATATTACGATATGCATATAAAAATCAAATGTAGCATGATTTTTTTTAACTCATTGCAATAGGAGGAACCTGAAACAATTAACGAATAAAGTACAGTATTTATAGGAAAGTCAACTAAAAAGATAGAATAATATTAAAGTTTTTTATTCGAATAAACCATACTGTAATTTTTTATTCAAAACAAGCCATATACATACATATTAAACTTTTTATAGAACATAATAAACACGCATATAATATAATGTATTTAAACTTAATAAATACAAACCAAATTTATTATGTTACAGCATGCATATAAGCACTTTTGCTCGCAAACATAGAATTTTTATCCATTCCATGCAATGTTACAGACATTTTTTTTAATCTAAAAGTAATGTAACGTGTAATGATTTTTTGTTTTAAATTATGACAATTTGGAATTGTAAAGTTAATCGTATTACACAAATCAATAAAAAATTTTTTTTAATTTATGGATTTGGAACAAACTTGTCCATAATAACTCTGGAAAATCTTTTCCATCCTTATAATAAAAGAAAATGTTGGTTCATTCATAAAAAATAATGTTTCTTCCTTGAAACATCTTGCTCTTGTCAATTCGCTATGTGAACACGCAATAAAGTCAGTACTCCCTGTAGCGTTAATACAAGTATCACATACTTTTTCTTTAGTTTTAATTTTATACAATATATAACCGCCTAAATAATATATAGTATTTAAAGCCATATTACCAAAAACAATATTATCACAAATATCAGTCTCATTTATTTGTACTATTTGATTGCTAATAAGTTCATTTTCGTCGATAATCGGACGCGTGCGATTCTTGTTTGACATTAGTTCTAAAAACTGTGAAAAAAACTCCCTGTCATCATTGTCATAACTACTGTGTCCAATATGCTTCATATATTGTGAAATTGTAATTAATTTGAGATCATTTTTGAACTGGACTGCATTTGGTATCACGTTTTTAGAACGAATAATAGAAAATACATTTTCCAAACAATCTTGCATAAATCGCGACGTGAGAACGAACTCGAAGCCCTCATTATCAAGTAAGTAATTAGTTAATTGTATAACGGACATGGTAGAAATTATAACACCTGTTTGAAATGGTTTCCATGACCCTGATTTGCCGACCTCCATTCCTGTAACTACTTGAATAACTTCTCTTAAAAATTGTATTGTTTCTTCAAATTTTTCTACATTAAGTTTTCCTAAGGCTAGTTTTGGTGTTCTTGCGCTCATAATCGTAAATCATTTAGAAATGAACTGTATAAACCAAGCAGTTGTTTTAAGAGTTGGATCACTTGTATCTTCAGCATGAAATTGTAGAGCAGAACCTACACTATGGTTCAATACATTAGTAGCATTGCTCACTTTCATTTTTTGAAAATGATTATTAGGATCTAATAATTTTCTTTGTAATTTTGGAGCTATTAATAAACCAAAACTTAATTTTTCTTGTGCTGTGCATAATTTATGTAAATGAGAAACTCTTACTTCATTTGTTGGCAAACCATATTTATCTACTATTTCCTTGAGAATTTTAAACAGTTCATTCCTTATAAAACCTGCTTTTAAGTTTTTAAATGTATGTGCTACGTCATGAAAAAAATAAAGAGAGCGATTTTTGTCAACAGGATGTACGCAAGAATTTATGATCTTAGAATGTCGCGAAATTTTTATACCAAACGCTCTCCATAATGCCATATTTGCGGATCCCATATCTGAAGTAATACTATGAACACGTAATCCTATTTTTTCTGCTTTTTCTATAATATCACAGACAATAGGTTTTAATTTTGTACCATCCACTGAGTCACTGGTATAATAATAAGCGACAACTTGCTTCCATCGACTTGAAATGCCTCCTAACATTATAACTAAAGCATGATTAGCGATATGCTTATCACCCGAACAATTTTGTAAAGTAGCAGTACCTAAGTATGTATTTTTGGATATATCTAATACATGACTAGGTGTTATGCTCATTTCATCTAGCACTAGCATGCAATGATTATCTAAACCATTTTTGAAGGAAGAAACTTTAATACTTAAAAAGTCAAAAATGTCATTCAAAATACCACCATCAAACTTTATATTTTGCATTTTTCTATTTAATGTTCGTAGCGAAGGTAAAGGAAAATTACGAATTACTTCCTCATAACCTGAGTTACCACATGCAAATCTTAATTTTAGTGCTTTTTGTATAGTATTATTGCACCATTTTGGAACTTTTATAAATTCGCCAGATAACAGTTTTAGTTGCGTATCGTTCAACATATTCTTTACCTTTGTTGCAAGTGTATGGGAAGAACCTGTTCGTTGTTGTAAACGTTTTATATTGCGTTTTGCATTGAGAAGTTTTTCTTTTGCATGTTTATGTAAGCGATCACTTTTTGTTAGAAGTTTACGCATTTTTTCTATTGTTTTGTCTTTTTGTAAACAATTAGTGCACAAATTTAAAACTTTATTTGATTGCACGGATTTTCCATTTTCTGCTTCGTTACTTTCAATATTTATAATTTCGTTCACATCTTCATACTCCATTGGTTCATGTTCATTATTTTGGGATAAATTTTCTTCAATATGCACCGTCTCGCTTTGCACAAAGTCTTCCGTTGATTGATCTATATTTTCATACTCTATTGACTCATGTTCATTATTTTGGGACGAATTTTCTTCAATATGCACCGTTTCACTTTGCACAAAGTCTTCCGTTGATTGATCTTTATTTTCAATTTCGTTAATTATTAGCTCTTTTGGAACTAAAAACAAAGTATTAACATTACATGATTGGAACATACATTTAATTGAATTATGTCCATACAGAAAAAACTTTACTTTTGTTTACTTAATTTCTTTCTTATATTCCTTAATCTTTGCTGTTAAATAATAATTATTTATATCTATTTCTACAAAAAATATATTACTTTAATAAATGCAAAAGTTAATATTTATAATAGGTACTATGTTATTAATTTCTATAAAACTAATAGAAATAGAAATACAAAAAATTAAATTAAGAATTTTAAACCAACATAAATAAAAAAAATACCTGTTTCACCAAATAAAGTAGGTATGGCATTTATTTTTAATTTCAAGCTACAATCTGCTCTATGTTTTTCCCACATTTCAGGAGCAAAATGAACCTATAAATCATAAAAATAATGTAACAATAATAATATATAGAGTTTCGAAAACTCACTCTTCGTCTCTTTCTAACTGTCCCCTTTAGAAAGAGACAAAGAGTGAGTCCGAAACGCATCCAATTTTGGAGACCAGGCATTAATGACGCCGTACAACGATTATTAATAAGTTCAAATTTATATTACTACCTGACATAATGTTGAATGTTTTGTTGGGATCCAATTTGTACGATTCACGTTGTGAATCCATATTGCACATCTTTGTGTATCTTTTAATGGGAAATAACACATTTTGTAACCTGATTTCCAGGAATTTGAGCATCCTTGCGCTGCACAACTAGGCATTTTATCTACAACACAGTTTTTAAAATTATTTTTTCAAACTATTTGTAAGTATAAGTTTTAGGTTAAGGTTTTTTTGTATAAGTTTTTGATTACAGTTTGTGAATTTAATATTACAATAAATAATTACTAAATACATTTTATTAATAAGTATATCGCTTATAATCATGTACAGTTAAACAGATGTAAAATATAACCCTTTGTTATATTTTGATTATTTTTATTACTTACTGCAACGTGAATTTTATTCGATTGCAAAATAGTAATACTTTTGCATAGCGAACGATCGAGGTAATTTACTAATTTTGTTCTTCAACTATCGGAAATTGTAGCATAGCCGGGCTTGAGCCGAGCATAGCGGATCACCAAGATCACTTATGTTATAGCTTTGTCTCACTCCCACTTGTATAGCTTTGTCTCACTCCCACTAACATCTTCCCCATTAATGGCGGAACCAATCAGGAATCAGACCGGGTTGTCCTAACTCTTACTAGAGGAACTCTAGTGTCACGTGTTCCGACGCGCCACCTGAGAAAGTGCAACTCAACTACGTCGTTTCGCTCGGTAACCGCGCACATGGTTTGCGTCCGTGCTAATGGTTCGTGTCCGAACTAGCCAGTTAAAGGGATATGCTGCGGCCGCGGCGGCTGCGCTCGGCCGGCCTGGCGCTCGGCAAGCTTCGAGCGAGGAGAGAAGGACAGACATACGATTTACTGTCTCGGTTGCCTCCGTCTATGACGTGGCTGCTTTGGCACGCGCCGGCTATGCGACGTTGCCACGATCACCACGATGCCACGCATTTCGGGTATCGCGTACGGTGTCTCGCCGAGTGCCGAATCTCGAGTTGGCAAATCGACGAGATGCGCTACGTTACATTTATAAATATTTATAAATATATATGTATATATGTATGTATGTATGTATATATATATATATATATATATATATATATATATATAATTGTAAATAAAACAAAATATTTATTAACATAAAAATTAAAATTTGTTAACGTACAATCCTATTTTTAATAATTAAGGAAGGAAAGGATTTTTAGGAGTCAGAGGAACAGCTACGCATAAATAAAATATATGATATGTATATTAATTGTTATTTTATTTCAAAGTAAATTAAAAGAAGTACGTATTATATTTAAAGTTATTTTGGATAATAATATATATTAATTCCCGAGATTTTTTTCTCTTCTCCAGCTCCGCCTCTGCCTCTGCCTCTTCCTCTACCTCTATCTCTTCCTTTACCTCTGCCTCTGCCTCTACCTCTATTAAGCTGGACCCACCACCAACGCAAATCAAGTTTTTACTAGGTCAAAAATTTAGGCCCGGTTTCACCAACGTGATTTAACCTAATCGGTCGATTAAACTCACTCTTCGTCTCTTTCTAAGGGAACAGTTGGAAAGAGATGAAGAGTGAGTTTAATCGACCGATTAGGTTAAATCACGTTGGTGAAACCGGGCCTAGGGCACTTAATTAGCACCTAAATAGCACTAAATTTTTGACCTAGTAAAAACTTGATTTGCGTTGGTGGTGAGTCCAGCTTAATAGAGGTAGAGGTAGAGGCAGAGGCAGAGGTAGAGGAAGAGATAGAGGTAGAGGAAGAGGCAGAGGCGGAGCTGGAGAAGAGAAAAAAATCTCGGGAATTAATATATATTATTATCCAAAATAACTTTAAATATAATACGTACTTCTTTTAATTTACTTTGAAATAAAATAACAATTAATATACATATCATATATTTTATTTATGCGTAGCTGTTCCTCTGACTCCTAAAAATCCTTTCCTTCCTTAATTAATAAAAATAGGATTGTACGTTAACAAATTTTAATTTTTATGTTAATAAATATTTTGTTTTATTTACAATTATATATATATATATATATATATATATATATATATACATACATACATACATATATACATATATATTTATAAATATTTATAAATGTAACGTAGCGCATCTCGTCGATTTGCCAACTCGAGATTCGGCACTCGGCGAGACACCGTACGCGATACCCGAAATGCGTGTCATCGTGGTGATCGTGGCAACGTCGCATAGCCGGCGCGTGCCAAAGCAGCCACGTCATAGACGGAGACAACCGAGACAGTAAATCGTATGTCTGTCCTTCTCTTCTCGCTCGAAGCTTGCCGAGCGCCAGGCCGGCCGAGCGCGGCCGCCGCGGCCGCAGCATATCCCCTCTAACTGGCTAGTTCGGACACGAACCATTAGCACGGACGCAAACCATTTGCGCGGTTACCGAACGAAACGACGTAGTTGAGTTCCACTTTCTCAGGTGGCGCGTCGGAACACGTGACACACAAAAATTGACGAAAAATGCCGGGATGGCCTCTCTCAGGTTTCTCTCTGGTTACGGATTAGGAACGCTTCAGTGTACACTTTCTGAACTAGTATGTATGTATACATACAGAGAGAAGGATGAGAGGCGCAATGACGGCGATTTTCTTGGGACGCTTTTGCTAGGCCAGAGAGAAGCCTGAGAGCGGCCACGGGCGCGATTTCGGTGTAACTTTATTTTGAAGCGCCTCTATGTCCACAAAACGTGGACATTGAACTACGTGGCCAATGTCTACGAATATGTAGGTAATGTCCACGATTTTGTGGTGCTCTTCCGTGCTATGTCTATACGATGACTTCGTGGTATTGTCGGTGTTGTCGGTCATTGGTGGTTCGTGTCCGTGCTAATGGTTCATGTCCGAACTTCCGAACTACCCAGCTGGAGCTGGAGGGGATGTGCTGGCCGCGGCGGCCGCGCTCGGCCCTCGGTCGGCCCGGCGCTCGGCAAGCTTCGAGCGAGGAGAGAAGGACAGACATAATACGATCTGCTGTCTCTCTTGAACTGTGACGTTGCTGCTTAGCACGCGCCGGCTACCCGGCTATGCGGCTATGCCATTACATGCATTTTGAGTATCGCTCCTCGCGTCTCGCCGAGTGCCGAGTCTCGAGTTGGCAAATCGACGATGCGCTATACGTTACATTTACGTTTATATTTACAAATTTTAATTTTTATATTTATAAATAAATATATATATATATATATATATATTTAAAATTTATAAATATAAAAATTGCAAATATAATAAATTAAAAAAATATTTATAAACATAAAAACTAAAATTCGTAAATGTAATGTATAGAAATCCCCGTTCTGGCCAATATGCTCTTCTATCTAAAAAAAGTCTTACATTAAAAATCTTATTTTAATGCATAACAATAATTACATATGAACTATATCGAGAAAAAAAATAGTTTATAATGTTCTTTTTACTCTTATTAAATTTATATTAGCTATTAATGGATCATCATAAATGACAGACGGTGTAAATAATTCTACATGTTGTTTTAGCATTATTTTGAAAATATATTCTTAGTTTAAAGTAATAAAAATGTGCTCTTCTTTTCCATACGTTATATCCTGTCATTATAAGAAGGTGTAAATGACAAACGGTCTCTGCTACGACCTTATATGGTAACAGAGATAAAGAATGAGTTTCGCGGAGACTGTAAAATCGGCCTAATATAGACGAACAATCTGTCTGTTGGTCCTGTCGTGCGGCAATCGCGGCGGTAGACGCGAGGCGAATAGACACGATTAGGAATAAGAATAGGAATAGGAATAGGAATTGTAAAAAATATTTCACATATATATTACACATGTATTATTGTTTATTTTTTAATTATTAAAAAAATTGACATTAATGCCTCTGCCCCTGCCCCCACCCCTACCCCTACCTCTACCTCTTCCCCAGGATGTTCCTCTTCCTCTTCCTCTTTCCCTGGGTGTTCCTCTTCCTCTTCCTCTTCCACGTGTAGCCGCAAGGGCCGCATATATAGTATTTTGTAAATCTCGTGTCTGAAACAGAAAATTTAAAAAACATGTCAATACATTTTTAAAATAAAGAAGTAATAATAACTAATTAATTATAAAAAAAATAATAATAATAATCTATGTATTTATGCTGTTAAATCGAGTTATTTTTATTTCCCGATACTCGGATATCTAACTTCATTAGTATATTATAAAAAAATCGGTTATCCGGATAATCATCAGATATTCGCGAATTACCTGGGTATTTCCCAAAATTCTGAGAAAATTCTGATTTTGAACACACTCGGATTTTAATATACGAGAGCAGAGACGAGAGTACATTAAACATTCTAGTATTTGCAGGATATACAACACTATTATATATTGAAACGTATAAACAAAGGACACTTACATTTATTGTTATAATATTTCCTTCCGTCGTCGACCCCGCCGTCGGCACCGTGATCGCCGCCGTTGGCGCCGTGACCGCCGTCGGCGCCGTCGTCATCGTCGTCGACACCGTTATCGGCACCCCGACCGCCGTCGTCGTCAACACCGTTCTCGGCATCGTGACCGCCGTCGTCGTCATCGTTGACACCGCCGTCGGCGCCGGCGCCGTCGTCATCATCCTCGACACCGTTATCGGCATCGTGACCGCCGTCGTCGTCGTCGTCGTCATCGGCACTGCTATCGGCGCCGCTATCTTTTTGATATTGTCTGAATATATAAAATATATAATTAATAAGTAACAATATAATTTTATGCATATTATGTATAAATAATAAATAAAAGAATACATAATTTGCAAATAAGCTACATATATCTGTACTTACTATTTCTCGCTACTCTGCCACGTGCCTCGTATGTACCTCGTGCCGCGATGCCACTGAACGACTGACTGAACACGGAACGTGACCGAAAAATCATGTGTGTGAAGTTAGCACCGCCATTTTGTATAAATAAAGTCTATCAGCAGTAAAATAAAAAAGATCCTCTCGGGGATTCTTATTACGAGTTGTGCTGATAGACTTTATTTATTTAAAGTACTTTTTGCCACCACTAGATGGCGAACAGCGCCACTAGCAAACTCGTAAGAAAAATTACTCTTCCAATGTTATATATACCGAACACATTAAGGCAGTCGATGCAGATTTGCATATATATTGTGGTGTATTTAAAGATTGTGGTTTATTTTTCTTTCAGATTTTTCGTATATTTCTTTTGTGTACGTCGAAGATTGTCTATTAAAAATTGTTTGCGTTCAAAACTTTGACTTGAAGATTTATTTCGGATCAAAATTTAATTTACTTTCTGTTCCTTGCTTTTCTTTCTGTTCGTTGTTTTCTGTTCATTAATTTTCTCGAAATTTGAGTTATACTTTTAGAAGTTATAAGTTAAATAGTTTTAAAAGAACGTTAATATGGATCAATTTAAGATAAAAAATAGGATCCTTTCGGACATTCTGTTAGAAGGAGATAATACAAATATAGAAAAGATTTATAATTACATTACTCACCATTTTAATTTTAGTGAAACGGTAACTAAAGGTAATACAAGAAAAAATTTCTCAAAGCTTTTTGACTACTTTAAAAAAAATATATAAAATAGCATTTTATAATAAAAAACAATTTGAATCGAATAACAAGAACTGGTTAGATTCTGATTTCGTCGCAGATTTCACACCTCAAAAGCGTGGCAGAAAATCTTTAGACTTTGATGAGTGTTCTCGGTCTGTTAAGTGGAGAAAGAGTAATTCTTTGAGAGATACCTATTCTGATACTGAAATAGAAAATGCTTTCCTTACTGGCTTAAGAAATGCTGGGAAATCGGCTCTAGCAAATACTATTTCTAAACTGTTATGTTCTGAAAATGATGAGACAACAAACATAATAAATGATAAAAATATCGCACAATTTACTGATCATGAAGCTTTGACTTTGTTTGAAGATGCTAAATTAACAAAATATCAATACGAAATAATTCGTTTGCATGCAATTGCCAAAAATGCAAATATATTTCCAGCTTATAAAAAACTTTCTGAGATGAAAAAAACATGCTTTCCCTCACCAGATGCATTTCAGGTTTCAGAGGCGAGTGCGGAAATTAATTTACAGCAGCTATTAAATCACACTATCAACCGCATATTACTAATTCCAAGTGTTGAACTACCAATTGCAGTTCAAGGCGAAAGTATGTCATTACGGTTGATAGCAAAATGGGGATGTGATGGAGCATCAGGTCAAAGTAAATATAAACAAAAATTTGCTAATGAAACATTATCAGATGAAAGTATTTTCATGATTTCAATGGTTCCTTTACGCTTGGAAATTAGTACTTTATCCGAGTGGAAAGAGTTGTGGAAAAATCCTCGCCCATCATCAACAAAGTATTGTCGACCTATTAAATTTGAATATGCATCTGAATCTAAAGAGAAAACAATATTTGAAGTTAACCAAATAAAGAAACAAATAGATAATCTTGTTCCTACTATTATAGATACTGATACGGGTCATTATGAAGTGAAACATAAAATGATTTTAACAATGATAGATGGAAAAGTGTGCCAAGCCTTAACTGATACATTATCTGCATCAACATGTGTGATATGTGGAGCAAAACCATCCGAAATGAACAATCTTTCTAAGTTAAAGGACAAGAAGGAAATTGTGCAAAATTTTGAATATGGGCTTTCAACACTACATGCGTGGATTCGATTTATGGAGTGTATACTACACATATCTTACCGGCTAAGTTTTTGTAAATGGGCTGCAAGGGAACCTAATAATAATATGGCGATGAAAGAAACCAAGAAAAATATTCAAAAAGAATTTCGAAAACAAATGGCTTTATATGTGGATACTCCAGAACAAGGTTCTGGATCATCAAATGATGGGAACACGGCGAGAAGATTTTTCAGAGACCCTTACATGACTTCAAAGATAACTGGTGTTGATGAAACCCTTATTCGAAGATTCGGAATTATTCTTCAGACTCTCGCTTGCGGAAAAAAAATAAATATTATTAAATTTCAAAATTATGCTTATGAAACAGCAGAATTGTACATTAAACTGTATCCTTGGTACTACATGCCTGCTTCAGTGCACAAAATTCTTTTACATGGAAGCAAGATTATAGACTCACATTTATTACCAATTGGTGAGTTATCTGAAGAAGCGCAGGAAGCACGTAACAAAGATTTCAAGCGATTTAGAGAATATCACACTAGAAAACATTGCAGAAGTGCAACAAATGAAGACCTTATTAAGAAGCTTCTAACTTCGTCGGATCCGTACATAAGTAGTCAACGTAAAGAGTGGAAACAATCTTCAAAAACTATCGACCTTGAAGCTCAAAAGTTATTGTTGGACTTTTGTGAAAGTAACACTGTCGCATAAGAAGAGCATAACTATTTGAAGTACTTGCGTGAATAATCAATTACTTGGAAATCGTTATATGTAATTTTTTATAGAACTAGAAAACAATTTTTATTTAAATATCCGCCATATTGAATGCACCATTTTGATTTTTGCAATTTTGATTGCAGATAATGTAATCAACAATCTCTTAAACGTTTTAATATAATTTTTAACAAAAATTATATTAATTTTTAATTTTGGCATCCACCATACTTCAGTTCCACTATTTGATATTTCTTAATTGTTGCAACATATTCACAATAGTGACCAAGGTCACAACTTAGTGACCTTAAAAATATTTATTCATATGTATATCTTGTGCAAATCGGTTCATGATACTTACATTTATTCATATTTATTAGTACGATATATAATATATATTTATTGTTTATGGTGACCATATTAAATTTATTATAATTAATTTTATAATTTTATTATTCTTTATTTGTTGCACTTCTGCAATGTTTTCGAGTATAATATTCTCTAAATCACTAGAAATTTTTATTACGTTTTTCCTGCACTTCTTCAAATAATTCACCGATTGGTAATAAATGTGAGTCTATAATTTTGCTTCCATGTAAAAGAATTTTGTGCACTAAAGCAAATTCATGATCTGCGACATCAAAAACATACATATACGCAATTTAGTACAAATCGGTTTAATGCTTTCTGTTTTCCAGTCGCTATATTACGTCCACCATTTTGAAAGAAAACCCAATTTAAAAATCGGCTTCGACAACATTGTTCGGAATTGAATAAGCTTCAATTTAAAAAAAAATGCATTAAAATCGAGTAAGATTTGAAGGCTCTAGACAATTACGAAACACGATTTCTCATTTTGCCCCCTCGACACCGTTATCGGCATCGTGACCGCCGTCGTCGTCGTCGTCGTCATCGGCACTGCTATCGGCGCCGCTATCTTTTTGATATTGTCTGAATATATAAAATATATCATTAATAAGTAACAATATAATTTTATGCATATTATGTATAAATAATAAATAAAAGAATACATAATTTGCAAATAAGCTACATATATCTGTACTTACTATTTCTCGCTACTCTGCCACGTGCCTCGTATGTACCTCGTGCCGCGATGCCACTGAACGACTGACTGAACACGGAACGTGACCAAAAAATCATGTGTGTGAAGTTAGCACCGCCATTTTGTAAAAAAATAAAAATAAAAATTGTGCTGTATTGTGCTAGGTTTGTGCTACATTGTGCCGCAAAAATTAATTACATATCTCAAACAACAAAGCGTTAGATCACAAAAATCATTTTTTTTGCTAGCACCGCCATTTTGTTTTATAAATAAAATAAAGATTGTGCTGAATACAGCATTAGCTACTGTACGTTGTGCCGCAAAAATTATAATTGTATTCCTTTCCGTTTCGGAAAAAAAATTAAAATATCAATTTTTTAAATGCAAGACTCCATAGCCTTATAACTTTTGAATTATGACAGATAATCCAATTTTTCCACTTGTGCTGACTTGTGCTAATCGAGACGAATAAAAAACATGCAAGAAAAGTCTCTCTAGTCTTCTTTATCTTTTTTTTCCTAAATGTATACACATGTGATTAATCAAATTTTGTATAATACTGTTATGAATGTAAGAAATTAGTGCTTGAAATAAAAAGAATTTTAGCATTTAATTTGCCATACATTTTATTAATCATTTATTATTAACTAGCATGCCCCGCCGGGCTTCGCCCCGGAGAACATGTGTATTAAGACACGCAAATAGTCTCTCTCTCTCTCTCTCTCTCTCTCTCTCTCTCTCTCTCTCTCTCTCTCTCTCTCTCTCTCTCTCTCTCCTCTCTCTCTCTCTCTCTCTCTCTCTCTCTCTCTCTCTCTCTCTCTCTCTCTCTCTCTCTCTCTCCCCCTCCCCCCTCTCTCTCACTCCTCTTTCTCTCCATCTCTTCCTCTCTCCCTCTCTCCTTTTCTCCCTCTCTCCCTCTCTCTCCCTCTCTCCCTCTCTGTCCTCTCTCTCCCTCTCTCTCTTTCCTTTTCTCTCTCCCTCTCTCCTTCTCTCTCCCTCTCTGTCCCTCTCTCTCCTTCTCTCAGATCGATAACGAAAAACTATACAGTTTATAGCACTCCCCGAGAAATTCTACCCGTTTTATATACAATTCTTTAAAATTCGATCAATTATTTCCCGAAAAATTCGTCAAACTTCTGATACCTGCTTCCAAAAAGATCGGTAATGAAAAATTATATACTTTATAGCACTCCCCGGAAAATTTAACCCCTACTTTATGTGCAATTCTTTGAGATTCGGTCATTCCGAAATCGGTTTCCAAAAAGATCGGTAACAAAAAATAGTACATTTTATAGCACTTCCCGAGAAATTCTACTCCTTCTTCATGTATAATTTTTTGAGAATCAATCAATTATTTCCCGAAAAATTTAAAAAATTAAAAAAACCGGTTTCCAAAAAGATTGGTAACGAAAAATTATACACTTTATAGCACTCCCCGGAAAATTCTACCCCTGTTTGATCTATAATTCTTTGAAATTCGGTGAATTATTTCCCGAAAAATTAAAAAAATTAAAAAAACCGGTTTTCAAAAAATTGGTAACAAAAAACTATACACATAGTGGCATTCCCCGGAAAATTCTACCTCTATTTCATATATTTCAATCAATTATTTCCCGAAAAATTTGAAAAATTAAAAAAACCGGTTTCTAAAAAGATCGGTAACGAAAAATTGTACACTTTATAGCATTTCCCGGAAAATTCTACCCCTGTTTGATCCCAAAAAATCGGTAACAAAAAACTATACACATAGTGGCACTCCCCAAAAAATTCTACCTCTATTTCATATATTTCAATCAATTATTTCCCGAAAAATTTGAAAAATTAAAAAAACCGGTTTCTAAAAAAATTGGTAACGAAAAATTGTACACTTTATAGCACTCCCCGGAAAATTCTACCCCTGTTTGATTTATAATTCTTTGAAATTCGGTGAATTATTTCCCGAAAAATTAAAAAAATTAAAAAAACCGGTTTCCAAAAAATCGGTAACAAAAAACTATACACATAGTGGCACTCCCCGGAAAATTCTACCCCTATTTCATATATTTCAATCAATTATTTCCCGAAAAATTTAAAAAATTAAAAAAACCGGTTTCCAAAAAGATCGGCTATATACAAATTATACAGTTTGTAACACTCCCCGGAAAATTCTACCCCTGTTTTATATACAATTCTTTAAAATTCGGTCAATAAATTCCCGAAAAATTGAAAAAATTTAGGAACTCGTCTTTCAAAAAGATCGGTAACGAAAAATTATACACTTTATAGCACTCCCCAGGTAATTCTACCCCTATTTTATATACAATTCTTTAAAATTCGGTCAATTATTTCTCGAAAAATTAAAGAAATTAAAAAAACCGGTTTCCAGAAAATCGGTAACGAAAAACTATACACCCTATAACACTCCCCGGAAAATTCTACCCCTATTTCATATACTTTTGGTAAAAATTCGGTTCAGAGGTTTAGGCAGGCATAAAGGACATACATACATACATACATACATTCTTTTTTATATATATAGATTATATTATTAATTATTAACAATGTTATCTGTTCCAATATATAATTTTGGGGATACCTATTGTCTTTTTGAAAAAACTATGTCATTATTAGCAAATTCAGGCCTTATGTAATTTTTTTACGTTACCCAATCTGTCCTATTCTGTAAGTATAATATTTTATTTGATTTATTAAAGATACTTAAATGTGTTTGAAATTTTGTTCTCCACACACATTAATGATATTTAAGTAATAATAATAATTTGTTAACTTCAGCTACATAGCCAAGAAGTGGACTTGGTTTACAAATAACCTTAAAATATTTAAGTAATAATAAATTTAATAATAATAAATAATGTTACATGAGTGTCAAATGCAAAGAGTAGTCTTCCATGTTGCAAAACTGCAAATTCCGTTATTTATTTGTTGCACAATTTTTTAAAATTGTACTTTTATTTCAAATGTATTGGAATTACTTTTATATAAATTTATTAAAGCCTCTTTTATAATTGATATAAAATATATATAAATATAATAAAATCATAAGAACATGCAAATATAATAATGTGTAAATTATTTGCATACATTCTTATTTCTATCCTAATTGTAAGATGTATATGCCATGTCATCAATAAAGTACAAGTATTTCAGAGACATCATACCTTACAGTTACTTTATCTTGTAAATTATAGGAGAATTTCGAGGGAAATTTGCGTGTAAATTAGCGATTTTTTTATATAACAAAAATTAGTTTCTGAATAGTTTTGCTGTAAACATCATGTGGCTATATGAGATAGATTGTTACGAATCTACACAAGGAGAATTTTAAAGTTGAATGCAATAGCACTCTGTAATAATATATAAGTATCGGTGCATTTACTAAGAATAATACGAAGTGTGTGTGGTTTAGTAATAAATAGCTAGATTCTTATCTTGGAAGACTGAAAATAGAGTCTGTGATATTTTTTCTTCTTTTATTTATTTCTATAGATATACACTATTCTACATATTTTGTTATCATGTAAATGATATCGATATGTTATGATTTGACATATAAATAGTTATATACATAAAACATATTTGCGCTTCGTATAGATGTATATTCGTGACAAGATCGCTGTTAATTCATGATGTATATACGTGTCTAATAGTGAAGTAAAATAATAATTATTAAGTAGAATGTAATTTTTATTTGTATTTATAGCACTTTTTTTTATATTAGCGTAAAAACTCTATAGGCGATCATGATATAGTTGCGTGGTGGTGTAGATCGTAACGACTCATTTTTAATGAGTCATTTTACGCACACTACTAGACGCGTGATTCATGGACATCCATGCAAAGCGTGGTAAGTATTTTATATGTAGCTATATATTAAACTATAATATATTTTTATTAATAAGCTATATTTCATTAATAAGTTATTATATATTTTTAATTGATTTTATATTTAATAAAATATGTAGAATTATATATCTATTAAATCAAGTAAAAAGAAAAAAGTACAGTCTTAGAATAGTCTTTTAAAATAAAATATAACTATATAGCACAGGAAAGAAAGCGGGGAGCAAATTGTATGTTTACGCTCTTCTACTGCTTCTACTGAAAATTTTTTTCTACACGTTGATATAATTAACTTTCGTATTATGTATGTATTACACTTGTCTTATATTTTATAAATAATTAAAAAATAAACAATAATACATGTGTAATATATATGTGAAATATTTTTTACAATTCCTATTCCTATTCCTATTCTTATTCCTAATCGTGTCTAATCGCCTCATAATTCAAAAGTTATAAGGCTATGGAGTCTTGCATTTAAAAAATTGATATTTTAATTTTTTTTCCGAAACGGAAAGGAATACAATTATAATTTTTGCGGCACAACGTACAGTAGCTAATGCTGTATTCAGCACAATCTTTATTTTATTTATAAAACAAAATGGCGGTGCTAGCAAAAAAATAATTTTTGTGATCTAACGCTTTGTTGTTTGAGATATGTAATTAATTTTTGCGGCACAATGTAGCACAAACCTAGCACAATACAGCACAATTTTTATTTTTATTTTTTTACAAAATGGCGGTGCTAACTTCACACACATGATTTTTCGGTCACGTTCCGTGTTCAGTCAGTCGTTCAGTGGCATCGCGGCACGAGGTACGAGGCACGTGGCAGAGTAGCGAGAAATAGTAAGTACAGATATATGTAGCTTATTTGCAAATTATGTATTCTTTTATTTATTATTTATACATAATATGCATAAAATTATATTGTTACTTATTAATTATATATTTTATATATTCAGACAATATCAAAAAGATAGCGGCGCCGATAGCAGTGCCGATGACGACGACGACGACGACGGCGGTCACGATGCCGATAACGGTGTCGAGGATGATGACGACGGCGCCGGCGCCGACGGCGGTGTCAACGATGACGACGACGGCGGTCACGATGCCGAGAACGGTGTTGACGACGACGGCGGTCGGGGTGCCGATAACGGTGTCGACGACGATGACGACGGCGCCGACGGCGGTCACGGCGCCAACGGCGGCGATCACGGTGCCGACGGCGGGGTCGACGACGGAAGGAAATATTATAACAATAAATGTAAGTGTTCTTTATTTATACGTTTCAATATATAATAGTGTTGTATATCCTGTGAAAAAAAAATGATGTTGTATCAACAGCATCAGTGTAATTGAAATAAAATTGGTTGATGCAACATCAATATTAATGAACGAAATGCATCAGATAGTCAATTCATAATCCAGATATTTGGTCCAATAATATCATTGTAGTTGGAATATCTCGTTATATCAATTGACGTCGGAACCAACCGTCGGTTTTTTTGCGAGATTCACCCATTCGATCTTTTTCTCTGTCTTCTTTCTTTTTTTTCTCTTTTTTTTCTCTAGTCGTGTGACGGGATTGCGGGTTTAAAAGGTGCTTCTCCAGCGAAACTAGATCTCGGATTAACTGAAATCATCGCCATCGTGATCGAACTCGTTTTTCTCTCTATATATGACATAACCAGGCTACCATTCCGGAGAGATATATGCGATAAAAAATTTTATAAAGAGCGAGTTTTTCCGAGCGAGGTTACTTAATCAAAATCACCGGTGCAATCGTACGATAAGCCTTATCCGTGTTCGATCTCCTTAATCGGTCCCCGATGTGCGCGCAAACTTTTTTTGTAATTTTTGTCGATGCATTTTTTTCGTAGTGTTACATAAATCGATTTATCTGAGAACGTCGTCGATCTTCTCGATGCCAATGCAGAATGATAATCGTTAATTAAACAAGTTTGTTTCTACGGAGCTGGACATTCTTTTTGTTTCTTGTTTGCGCATCGTCACCGGATTGGCCAACGTCATCGACGTCATCCAGCTTCGATTTCCCGAAGTTTCCTCAATCGTCTTCGATCGGTTTCGCGTTCGCGAACGCGAGTCAAAAGATCGCGGGACTTACGCCGGATATATATCGCGGTCGGGAAATTCAGATTTTCGGAATGGAGCGGATTTCACGTCTTCGGGCCACAACTGCAGGTGTTTGTCCGACTCGCTAGGCAACACGACCCACCACTTTTCGTGTTGCAATAGCGCGCGGCTTTCAGGGATGGAGCGAAAAGAGAGATCGATTGCATGCGGGAATTGAATATGATTTCGAGAAAATTATTATACATCTATTGTCGTAAAAATGTCGTATATACGTCGACAATGCTTTGAGATAAGGAATAGAGCTTTGACAGATGACCACATTTTGCCCTGCGTCAATGATTCTTTCGAATTTAGTTTTTAATTAGTTTTCGAGGAAGAAATAGAAGATTTTGAAAAATATATAATTTTATGAATTATCCTGTGTATATATGTTATATATATCTACATTTTTTAAATTATTTATATTATATATTATGTATATTTCAAATAATACGTATACAGGATAAGCCAACGAAAAATTATTACTTTATTTTTTTTTAATTGATTGATTTGTGCAAAATTAAGGGAAATGTATAATTATATATAAAATTAAACCGTGCTGCTCATTTATTTGATTAGAATAGCTGCTCTTTATAAAAATCTTAAATGGCAATAGGATCCAATTAAAGAACCTTTAAAACGTGTCACTTGATTTTTATTGCCACTTAAGATTTTTAAAGAGGTAACTACCCTTTCATCAAGGAATTGAATTTATCAGAATATTACCTCTTAAGAACAAGATTGCCAAGTTTCGGTATACTTCGCACAAATCAGTCGATTACAGAACAATGAAGTTGAAATTTTTTTGTTTAACTCATGTATTACATATTTAAATAATCATTTCCTCTCTTGTGTTCTCGATTCTTATATCGATTGCGAGATACGTGCCTTTATTCATATTTCGCCGTATAATATGCAGGATGTCCCAGAATTCGCACAACAAAATATACAGTACAATTCTCTGTGCTAAAAGCAAATTTTTTTTCTGAAATTACCTTTGAATATTGGTTTTTAAATGAGAGCCATTTGAAGCTAATGAACAGCGCTCCAAGTTACGCATGATGCAATAGTGTCAGTGTTCTGAAAATAAAATAAAATAGAACAGATAATATATGAATAATTTTGATCTATTTCAAAGATATTGTGCGACCCTGAAGAAAGCCAATTAAATGTTTTTAAAATGTATACTCGGAATGTAAACAACATTTTAAACCATTTATTTTACTTTTATACCCATTGCTTGATAATACCAGTTAGAAAATGTTCTCTTATTAAATTCTATTCGAAATAACGATTAGACATCGTGTGCATAGTTGTGAAATAGTTTCGAGAAATTAGTAAGATACACGCGCGCCTTTTTCAGAGCCTAGAGTGCTCGTCCGTTAACTTCAAATTGTAGTAATTTAAGAAACCATTGTTCAAACGTAATTTTACCATGGGAACAAGTTGTTCTTTGTGGCACAAAGAATCGAACTCCACGCGCGCGAATTCCGGTATACTCTGCATATAACGATATTCGTTGCATATCTATTATAAGACGCGATTAAGAAAACGGTTTGCTCTGATTTTGCAGGGGAGATGGAACGTATCACCTCAAAGTGTTGGTCCCCGGCGTGGCGGCCGGGGCCATTATCGGGAAAGGTGGAGATACAATTGCTCAACTTCAAAAGGATACAGGGGCAAGGGTGAAGATGTCTAAATCGCATGATTTTTATCCTGGTATACGTCGCATTTCGCAACGTTTTGCGCGTTTTTCGCGGCTGCGCTCATCCGTTGATTACCGTTTTCGTTTGTCTGTTACAGGAACTACCGAGAGGGTATGCCTCATCACAGGCACCGTAGACGCTATTATGGAGGTCATGGAGTTTATCATGGACAAAATACGCGAGAAGCCTGATCTTACTTCGAAGACTACGGTTGACTTTGACTCTGGTAAAGCCACTGCGGAGAGGGGACAAGCAGGTATAAGATTGAAATATTTTTATCGTAAAATTCTTTTCATATATTCTATTAAGACATTTCACGGGATATTCTTTTTAAAAGAAATACAAATTTTTTATTAGTGAGTGACAATACTAAAAAATTGCTCCTGATATAAAAAATAGTATATAATAATTGCAGACTTTGGAATAGATTAATTTTCTCCAAGGATTATATATTTAGAATTTTCTAAATTCTAATGATGCGAATTTGCTATTACGTTATCAGTATATTTTTTGCGAAAAGACAGTGATAGACTAATAATCACTCAAAAAAGTACGAAATACAAATTTTACACGCGCGAATGACACGAGTCTGCTATTTCAGGTCAAAATTTTAGTGCCTAATAGCACTGCGGGGATGATAATAGGAAAAGCTGGGAATTACATTAAACAAATTAAAGAAGAATCTGGTTCATACGTTCAGATCAGTCAGAAGGCTAAGGACTTGTCCCTTCAGGAGCGATGTATAACGGTGATTGGTGAGAAAGAAAATAATCATAGGGCGTTACACATGATCTTAGCGAAAGTGGCAGATGATCCGCAAAGCGGAACCTGTCTTAATGTCAGTTACGCGGATGTAAGTGGGTCCCGTTGCCAACTACAATCCTACAGGCAGCCCGTACGCTCAAGCTCCCACAAGCACTCCACGTATACATCTACAGCTGGTCTAAATACAGGTTAGTTAACGAGTCTTTTAATAATGCAGATAAGCATTCCTCATGCGACGAATACATTCGTGTTGTTAGCGTAGCATTATCGATTATAAGATTATCGTCTAATAATATTCATAGATGTAAGCTTGTAAGTGCGCGCTTCTCCTTAATCTTTTTCAATTAAATTGAATGAAATGTAACGGAATGAAAAATTTAAATTACTTTTTTCTAACTTGAAATTTCGTTCCTAAAGAGATTAAATAATCGCCAAAAATAAGATAAAATTGCAAAACTTGCAACTGTTTTCTAATTAAATAAATGAATCACTATTTTTCATACTTAACAAAGCGATACAAGGAACTCGTGTATATTGATATGTGTGATCATGGAACTTGAACGTACAACAAACATATTTGTCTACGCCGTTCGTGATTAATAAATACGGTGGTTGCCTATTTCTTTTATAGTGAGTCTCTTGAACGGTGCTGGTTTGAGTCTTAATCTGAATCTGGGCGCGGCTATCACCACCGGTACGGCACCAGTAACGACACAGCTGCTGGAACACATAAAACTGAATCTACGTACGACAGGTTTCTCCGAGCCTGCCGCCACGGAGATACTCGCCGCGATCGCGACCCTCGCCAAATACAATATCCTCGGAATGGGGATCGGGATGCCGTCGAGTATGAGCTACTTGGGCAATCCGATGGACAGTACGACAACCGCGAACGGCTCGAACAACAACGGCGGTGTGTTCGGACCCAATCGGGACCGTGCCTACGCTCGGGTCCACCTCGCCGACGCCGCGTAACACCCTCGATCGGTACGAGCCGTTCGATCCGTTCCGACAGAACAACACCGCCGCCAGCGCGATACACCTGAACAACAATTCGTTTGGCCTGGGCACTAACCAGTTATCACTTGTAAGTAAGAGTCCTACACAGGTAGACGCCAACAACAAGGAGACCAAGAAAGTAGACATAGAAATTGCAGAGGTTATAGTGGGAGCTATTCTGGGACCCGGTGGTCGTGCCCTCATTGAGATTCAGCACCTAAGTGGCGCCAACATACAAATCTCTAAGAAGGGCATGTTCGCCCCTGGTACCAGGAACCGCATAGTGACTATCACGGGTTATCCCAATGCGATCAACACTGCTCAGTACTTGATCGAGCAGAGGATCAGTGAAGAGGAGGCAAAGCGAGCGCGTCAGAATGCCATCGCCAGTATGATCCATTGATTTCAAGTACAGCACTCCTCTTGTTCATCCCCATTATTGAGCTCCGTTGTTCACCTTTTCACACCCTGAGAAGGGAGAGCACGCACCGAACACGGCGGTTCTCTTCTCTCCTCTTATACTTTTGACATACATATATATACAATATACATACATACACACATGTATGTGTATGTGTGTGTATATATATTATATATATATTTCGTCCATCGCCAATTTACCGCCCGTTGTCATCTATCGCGCTGCGTTGTCACTATAGCGCGCTTGCAATTATCACATCATTTACGTTCATACATCCATCATGGACTCGTCATCATTTAAACTATCTTATTAAGATTATTATGATATATATACATATATGAAATATTATGTATGTTGTACGATATATAACTACTACGATTGTTCTGTGATGACACCACATTACGTGGGCTCTTATCACACACGACACGCGCGTACCGCATCAGAGTTGCCACGAATAACTAGTTGTTATTGTCTTATAGGGTATTACCGTAATGAGGTAATCCACTATATAATTGTTATCGGATTTCGAAAATATACGATATATTACGGCATCTCTCTTAGCCACACAAATGTTCACGCCACACCGACCACTACACTACATTCGGGAATACGGCTTCTTCTCAAACGGGCAGACTTTTGTCTGGATAATCGCATCCTCAAGTTTTTATTACGGGACACGTTCACTGTAATCGAGAGATCACCTCATACAGAACTCAACGTTAAAATGGCACTTAAAAAATCTGAGTCAATCTAAGTCGATTGGTCAACTGAATATGTTGAGACAAGGGTTCCATGATCAACATTCTGCATTGTCTTTCGAGATAGGAAATACTTAGGACTAATGGAATTTTTCTTGCTTTTGCAAAATACATTATTTACTTCGTTCACACCAAGTATAGAGTAATACCTTGGCAAAACCAAAGAGTTTATATGTATATGCAGGATGTTTCACAAAGGAAAGGTTACAAGCTTTTAAGACTTAAAATTTTTGAGTCTTAGAAATTGTTTTAAATCTTTCTCGAAATATCCCGTATAACGCAGAAATACCTTGGACTGGAAGTTTAATATATATATCCAAAGTGAGAGCTATTCTATATATATAAACATATATTTATATATTTACAATGTGCCGCTGGCTGGCCCAGCTAAATAAAAGAAAATAACGGATAACTCCTTATTGCCAAGTTATATTCTTAATTCCAAAGCGTTTAAGTTTTCATCTCAGAACAAATCTATTTAAGTTTCGTAGCGCTTAGAAGAGATTAATATATATACAGAGCTCTATATATAGATTTTAACGTCAAATGTTGTTACTTTTTAACGTATATTTCTAAGGAATGGAAATCTATTTGCGCTAGCATTTGTTCACTAGGATAAGCAATAATTTTTGCGCATCACATTAGATGACGATGACATTCTCAGATAATTATTCTGTATAATTGTTCCATTATTTATGTAGAACTTTTAGTCTAATTATTTCCTCTTCTATTTAAGGCGATCGTCAGTTGACTGCGATTAAAAATTCTATATATATGTATATATATATATACACATATATATTTTACTTTAGTCTCATTTTAATCGGACTTGACATTGGAATTTATTATTACGTGCCTTTTAGGAGAAAGTAGTGTGTATGGGCGTTTGCTTTCTTGAAATGACGTGAACGTTCGTTTGTTTAAATCCCTTTCGGAAGCGTTTCTTCGATCATTTCCCCTCGCTACGCCGCGAGACTTTTTACCGATGCAATTTCGTATATTTTAAATGATTTACCCGAGATATCGATTATTTGATCGTAGACCGCGTTGGCGAGAATCTTCTGTTGACCGTTTTAATTATCTTGAAAAAATCTCTTATTAGTCACATCACGTATTTTTAGGTTCTGTATGGTAAAGGAAGCGTTTGTATGGAACGCTGTAAAATCTCTGTTTATGCGAAATGCGAGTCAAACGGGAAATTTTAATGCATCGTGAAGTTTTCTCATACAGAAACGAGCCGATAGGTCATCAGTGTTAGGGATCGGTTAAAAAATTTTCAAATAAATCTCTTGCGTCTTCGTCGTTTGATCGAAGGAAGAGATATCCGCTACGAGAGGTTTTTATAATCATTCTTTCTGTGGGAGTATAGGTTACAAAAATATAGGAAGGGGGTGATACGAGGCTAGGTAGTAATTAGTAATCCAATAATGGGTTTAGTTAAAAATGATTATTGAAATGTTAGTTATATAGAGCGTTAAATGAATTATATAACTGTTCATGAGTATATATATATATATATATATATATACATACAAGTACATATATTGTATATGCATATTATACACATTTAATTCATAACTGGAGGCGTTGGCCCACCGTTCTTTAAACAATGACTTGTATATTTTATAAATATTGCATATAACGGGGATAATTATGATAATATATAATGCAGAGAGATATTGTATATTATATATATATATAATATATATATATATATATATATATATATATATATATATATATATTATATAGAAGGAAAATATATTATAGATTATTACAAACAGAAGAAACGTTAAATAACGTGTATATGTATGTATATATAAATATTAACATAAATATAATATATATACAAAAATTTATATATAGATATATATAGATATATGTATATACATATATATGTTGAGTGTATGTGTATATATATATAAACGTGGAATGATATTATAAAAGATTGTTGACTAAATATTTGCGTCCACAAAGAGGAGAAACAGATTTATGTTTATCCATAAATTCTATGTGAACTATTATCAATTAAACTTCACTGTGTTGCCCAAATACATTGAAAAGTCACCGAAATATGAAATAATTAACTAGGTTGCTGTAGATAGATTGATTCTAAAATTTTAAGAGAGTATAAGTGTAAATTATAGCGTTAATTTAATTTATGGATTAGTGTGTTCTAATGACCTTCGTGCTATTAACGCTAACGGCAGCATAATATATTTCATTACATATTGATTAATCATATAATAATACAACCATCGTCATGCATTCTCTGGTCATCATATTAGATTGCCTACCACTGATTCTCATTGCGTTAAAAAATCTTCTATTATAGTTGGCTACGAATATTATCTGGCTGACTGCTGGTAGGGCGAACGATGCTGCTATATGTACATATACATAAATTTGTCGCGCGATACTAGAGTCGAACGCGTGAAAAAGAAAAGTGAGGCGTTTGTCATTCGAATTTTCCATTGGTCGTTCATCTCTCGCGGATGTTTATGTAGGACACAGTTTTTACATTGCCACTGCTACAAATATGTACGTTATCTATTAGATTTAATATTATTTATTCGTCCTTCATATTCACGATCGTTATTTATCGTCCTAATATTTATTCGCAGACAGATGGCGGTAGTAATCGAATTTATGAAGCTATCGTCTGAGAATCGGTACTTTTGTTTTATATATTCTCTCGTTGTTAAAGTTGTGAGAAATAGCTGTGTAGTCTCATCAGATTTTAACGCCAGTTGTGAATGAGATTGGACGACGAACCTTTTGACTTTTATCCGAGATTCGCTCGTCGACGTATTCTCCTGGTCACTGGGGAAATGGTTGCTCGCACGAGCGATTACTTCTTTCAGATGATCTCGAGTCTTCGACCGTCTCCAATCTCGTTTACCGTCCGTTGCCGTATATTCGCAATAGTCATGCAGTAATCTTAGCGCCACTCGAACGATACAACTTACATAAACTTGCAAGAAACAATCGCCGTTAGGCGATATCCTCTCGTATCTTTGTTAGCGCGGAGTGTGAAGCACACTGATTTTGTGATATGCATCGCCTGTTGGTACAAATGACACAAGTTATGACGTACATGTTTGTAGAAAACGCAATACCCGAGAGCGCGAAAAAGTTATGCGGAGAACGAGGAAGAGGTCTCCTC